>OZJO01004856.1:0-29188 GCA_900406225.1 Acrobeloides nanus | reverse complement strand
TTTCCCTACACGACGCTCTTCCGATCTGGGGGGGAGGGGTCAGCCACAAAACGTGGGGGAAGGAGGGGTCAGTCCTCTCCACAAAAAGTTGATAATTTGCATTTTTGATAACGTAGAGTGTGGGGGGGGGAGGGGTAAAAAAATCCAAAAAAATTGATAAAGTAATATCTGAACAGCCCCTTTTTTGCTTTTTTGCCTATTTTTATGCTTTTATGAAAATATATTAGGTTGTAACATAAGTACGACTCAAAAAATACATCGACATTTTTGAGACCCCGATTTTTCGAACAAGTCTGGATATTGACACGAAAACATGATTACGTTCAAAGCGACTGATTGTATCGTATTCAGCATACACTCTTGCATAGTACTGAAAAATGAAAAAAACGATTTCGATGAGAAAAAACTTCATCGAAAACAATCGAAAAATGCCAAAATTCGATGTATTTTTTGAGCCGCCCGTACTCATGGTACAACCTAATACAAAAATTAGAAATGGCATTTTTTAAAGGACCAGTGGGAAAAAAGTTGCCATTTTTGTTGATATTCGAAAGGTTCATGAAAAATGGAGCATTTTTTCTTTTTACCGCATGTACTGAATCGTTGTAGTTTTCGAGAGAATTGCGTTTGAAATTTTGAATTTGTTACAAGCTCTTCGTTGTAATACACAAACTTTTTTGAATTTTTAATCGATTTTTTAAATTTTCATAAAATGAACATTTTAGCAATTTTTTATAGCTAAATGAGACAAACAAAATGATACCGAACTTATCCAACTTGAACATTGTTTTGGGTTATTGAAACGAAAATTCTGATTCATGTTTTCGTTTCAATAACCCAATACAATGTTCAAATTGGATAATTTTGGTGTCATTTTGTTCGTCTTATTTAGCTATAAACAATTGCTACAATGCTCATTTTATGAAAATTTAAAAAATCGATTTTTTTCGCAAAAAATTCAAAAAAGTTTGTGTATTACAACGAAGAGCTTGTAACAAATTCAAACGCAATTCTCTCGAAAACTACAACGATTCAGAAGATGCCGTAAAAACAAAAAATGCTCCATTTTTCATGATCTTTCCGAATATCAACAAAAAATGGCAAATTTTTTCCCAAAGGACTGATCCTTTAAAAGTCTTTATGATTGCTAGTCAACTTTTAAGTTTTTTTAATTTCAACTTTGGAGCTACTAGGGGGGCCACCCAAAAATTTTTTCCGGAAGTGTCCCCTCTAGGGGTAAAAATATGTAGGGGATCCGAATTTGACATTTTCAAAGAAAAAAACGCTTCTCTGATTCAAGGAAGGCCTGTGTATTGAAGCGAAAAGTCATAAAAATGCGATTTTTGCCTAAAAACGAGTAAAAATGTTCGGGGAATCCGAATTTGACTTTTCGCTTCAATATACAATACCCTTTCCTTGAATCAGGAAAGCATTTTTTTCTAAAAAAGCTCGCCAAACAGAGTTTGGGTAATTTGGAAATCAAAAGTTGACTAAAAAAAAAGTAAAATTCTATCAGGTTTTTACGAATCCCATATTTTTCTATATTTTATATATGGCCTCCATTCTATGCAAAGATCTCGTTTTTTTCTACGTTGTACTTAATTTTATGTCAATTTATATTAATAAACAAAAATTTAAAGGACCAGTTCACTTTTTAGGGAGTTGATGCTATGTGATAGAGCACAAAATTTGGGGCATTTTTTGCTTTTACGGCACTACTTGAAAATCTAACCGTAAAAAGTTATGAGCGAAACAAAAAAATTTTCAAACGAGTTTGAACATTGAAACGAAGAGCTTGTTGATCAATCAGATTGTTTATTGAAACGATTTAATAAAACATTATAAAATTCAACATCCTTGAACATTTGGGAAAAAATAAATACAGCATTTGTTATAACTCGCCGAGACGAATCAAATGACACCAAAATTATCCAATCTGAAACTTAGGAGAAAGTTCCCTTTACACGTGCATTTATCATAAAAAAATCTATGACTTCTAAAATGGTCCTTTTCTTATTTTGCCAAAAGTGGAGAAGTTCCCCTTACACGTGCATTTATCATAAAAAATTGGAGTGATAAATTTTTGCTTGGTCATAATCTTTTATAGGCTAATGCATTCCTGCGTGGTCTTGGATTTTTCCCGCTGAACTTTTGGAGCCAAGTAGCAGCCCTTTATCCATGCCAACGTTAAGCCTTCTTATCCCAACGGCTCTCTTTAGGGCCAAATTCAAAACAAGAATTATGTGCTTAATCTGAATAATTCAAAAATTTTCTTGTTTTCTTTCGGCAAAATAAGAAAAGAACCATTTTAGAAGTCATAGATTTTTTTATGATAAATGCACGTATAAAGGGAACTTTCTCCGAAAATTGTTTTGGGTTATTGAAACGAAAATTCTGATTCATGCTTTCGTTTCAATAACCCAAAACAACTTTCAAATTGGATAAATTTGGTGTCGTTTTGTTCGTCTCGACGAGATATACCAAATGTTGTAGTTATTTTTTCCCAAAAGTTCAAGGATTTTGAATTTTAGAATGTTTCATTAAATCGTTTCAATAAACAATCTGAAAAAAATCGAAAAATTCATCAAAAATTGAAAGTTCATCAAAATCGAAAAATTCCTCAAAATTCGAAAGTTCATTAAAAAAATTCATTAAAAATTGAAAATTTATCAAAATTGAAAAATCTGTCAAAATTCGAAAACTCATCAAAAATTGAAAGTTCATCAAAATTGAAAAATCCGTCAAAAATCGAAAAATTCGTTAAAAATTGAAAAATTCCTCAAAATTCGAAAATTTATCAAAATTTTTGATAAATTTTCGAATTTTGAGGAATTTTTCAATTTTTAATGACCTTTTCAATTTTGGAAATTTTTTGATTTTTGACGAATTTTTGAATTTTGATGAATTTTCGAATTTTGAGGAATTTTCGGAAATGCCGAAAGCGCACGCAGAAAATAATCGCTTTGATGGGACTCTGGATAAGCCGGCACACAAATATTTCGATAATCACGTTGTTTATTATTAAAATTGTATAAAAATAGAGAAAAAATTAAGTCACCAGTTTACTTTTGGGGAGCTGATGGCATGTGATAGAGCACAAAATTTGGAGCATTTTTTACTTTTACGACACTACTTGAAACTCGAACGGTTAAGAGTTATAAGCGAAAAAAATTCAAATTTGCCTGCACTCAGTATGAATTTTTCGATTTTGATGAATTTTCGAATTTTGACGGATTTTTCAATTTTGAATCAAAATTGAAAATCCGTCAAAATGAAAAAATTCATCAAAAATTGAAAAATTCGTCAAAAATCGAAAAAACGTCAAAAATCGAAAAATTTGTCAAAAATCGAAAAATTCGTTAAAAATTGAAAAATTCCTCAAAATTCGAAAATTTATCAAATCGATTTTTAACGAATTTTTCTATTTTTGAAGAATTTTTCGAATTTGTATGAATTTTTTCATTTTGACGGATTTTCAATTTTGATTCAAAATTGAAAAAATTCGTCAAAATTCGAAAATTCATCAAAAATTGAAAAATTCGTTAAAAATAGAAAAATTCTTCAAAATTCGAAAATTCATCAAAATTGAAAAATTCGTCAAAAATCGAAAAATTCGTGCCTGAGTGCAGGCAAATTTGAATTTTTTTTCGCAATTTTTTTCGCTCATAACTCTTAACCGTTAGAGTTTCAAGTAGTGTCGTAAAAGTAAAAAATGCTGCAAATTTTTTGCTCTACCATATTCCATCAGCTCCCCAAAAGTAAACTGGTGACTTAATTTTTTCTCTATTTTTATACAATTTTAATAATAAACATCGTGATTATCGAAATATTTGTGTGCCGGCTTATCCGGAGTCCCATCAAAGCGATTATTTTCTGCGTGCGCTTTCGGCATTTCCGACACTGCCATCTCGCTGATCCGCTTAATCCGTCTCTTCATCGGCATTCAACTTTTCATATGAAGTTAGGGGGAAAGTGAGGCGTTGTGTCGATGGTTGAGTGTTGCTTGTAATGCTGTGTGTTTTTGCATTCAGTATTCTCAATGGTGGGAAAAAGGCCACCGCTCAATTATATGCAAATTTGTCTCTCTCGGTCATTTGTTGTTTCCCACCTGTTTTGGTTGTATTCATGCGGTCATTGTGGAACTATTATGTGATTTTTGCGACTTTTCGCTTCAATATACAGGCCTTCCCTGAATCAGGGAAGCGTTTTTTCGCTTCAAAAATGTCAAATTTAGATTCCTCACATGTTTTTACTCCTAGAGGGGTCATTTTCAGAAAAAAATTTTGAACATTTTGGTGGCACCCACCCCTATTGTGTAGTAGATCCGTCATTTTTATTGCTAGGTAGTTGTCATTATGAGGAAGGGAAAATATTGTTTTGTCTTATTTTTACGTATTGGGTTGTTCCAAAAATTCGTGCAATTCACTTTTTTATACTCTATTAACAGAGAATAAAAAAGTGAAAAATGAAGTGCATGAACTTTTCAAACACATCCTTGGGCTTAGGCTTAGGTTTAGACTTGGGCTTAGGCTTGGGCTTAGGCTTGGGCTTAGGCTTAGACTTGGGCTTAGGCTTGGACTTGGGCTCGAGCTTAGGCTTGGGCTTGGATTTGGGCTTAGGCTTGGACTTGAGCTTAGGCTTGGGCTTAGGCTTGGATTTGGGCTTGGGCTTAGACTTGGGTTTAGGCTTGGGCTTAGGCTTGGGCTTAGACTTGGGCTTATGCTTGGGCTTATGCTTGGGCTTAGGGCTTTAGGGGCTTTTTTGTTTTGAAGCTCTTGACGAGTTGAGTCGAAAGCGACATTTATTAGTAGCCTGTGTATTGAAGCGAAAAGTCATAAAAATGTGATTTTTGCTTCAATACACCAGCTTTCCTTGAATCAGGGAAGCGTTCTTTTTAAATTTTTGAATTGTTACTCATATTTTTTTTCTTTGAGCCAATTTTCCAGTCACTGTCCATTCTTTGAATGTTTGTAATATAAATCGGCGTTTTCCGGCACATATCACCTTTCGATTTTCGACTGACAGCCCTCTGTCACTCGCTGCCCAACTTCCAATCACATTTAATATTTAAATGACAGATGGTGCTCAAACTCATTCATCACGTTCACTTGATGGGTTTTGTGGACAAATTTCTGGGCTATGGTATTAATAACGATTAACGATTCCCCATTTTTATGGGATTTTTATTTGAACAAAAAAATATGTTGTTTTGCAACATGGTTTTGGTAGGGTTNTCTGGGCTATGGTATTAATAACGATTAACGATTCCCCATTTTTATGGGATTTTTATTTGAACAAAAAAATATGTTGTTTTGCAACATGGTTTTGGTAGGGTTGTTACACACTTCGCTGATGGAGAACAAGAAACGGGATCTGTGCTCGATGAAGTTGTGTTGTTGGTTCACACCAACTCATCATCCGTCTTTCGTCGAACTTCGTTATATTTCGATGCCATCCATAACCGATGATGGATTTGCTCCGCTGTGGAAAGAATTATACAACAACGAAGACTTTTTTGACGTTTGTTCAACCAGAAATTTAGTTTAGTATAAACCAGAAATTTAATTTAGTACCAACAGGTATATTATTTTGATCGATTTCTTTGAATCGTTTGGGGGGAAAAGTAGTGAGTTGTCTTAGGCCTGGGAATAGGCTTAGGTATAATAATAAGGGTCGAAAAAACATGAAAAAATCGCCCAAATTCCAGTTATACCCTGTACTTTTTTGTGTTAAACGAAAATCGAAAAATTTTCGGTTTTTTGCCTCAAAATCATCTTCCTGGAGGTACTTTTATGCGGGGAATCGATTGCGCGCATTTCCAATGCTTTCCTGGCCCTGAATCAGGGAATCGGAGTGTGTATTGAAGCGAAAATCGAAAATTTTTAGATTTTCTGCCCGAAAATGACTTTCTGGGGGTAAATTTATGCGGGGAATCGATTGCGCGCATTCCCGAAGCTTGAAAATGCTTCAGGAAATTAGTGCACGTATTGAAGCGAAAATCGAATATATACTAATTTCCCTGAATCAGGATCAGGAAAACATTTTCAAGCTTCGGGAATGCGCGCCATCGATTCCCCGCATAAAATTATCCCCAGAAGGATGATTTTAAGCCTAAGCCTAAGCACAAGCCCAAGCCTAAGCTTAAGCCTAAGCCCAAGCCTAAGCCCAAGCCCAAGCCTAAGCCCAAGCCTAAGTCTAACTAAAACATAAAATTTTTCGGTTTTCGCTTCAATACAAAACACTCATTTTCCTGAATCAGTGTCAGGAAAGCGTTTTCAAGCATTGGGAATGCGCGCATTCGATTTTCCTCGCATAAAATTAGCCCTAATAGAGTCATTTTTGGAAAAAAATAGGGTTATTTTTGGAAAAAATTTTTCGAAAAAACATCGCCCAAATTCCAGTTTTTTTATATACCCTGTACTTTTTTGTGTTAAATCTCATATTATTTTCCAAGAAATAAGTTCTTGTTATTGTTGAAAGTTCTGTGCTCGTGCAGTTTCCATATTTATTCGTGTTACTTGATATATTATCTCCTGAAAAGATTGATCATCTTCACGGGGCTGAAAATGTTTTATTTCAAGATCGCAACGAGATGGGCTCGGCTACCTGGAATGAACTATTGGAGGAGACGAAAACTACCGCCGGCAAATACAGGGTGGTTCAAAAAAAATGTCGTCTGAGCGATTTTTTATGATTTTGGACCCGAAAATTTTTTCTAAAAATGACATTTCTGGGGAATCGATTGGGTACATTCCCGAAGCTTGAAAATGTTTTCCTGACTCTGATTCAGGGAAATAGATGTGTGTATTGAAGCGAAAATCGAAAAAATTTGAAAGTTCTCCCTCAAAATCATATTTCTGGGGGTAATTTTACAAAGGAAATCGATTGTGTGCATTGAAAATGCTTCCCTGACTCTGATTCAGGGCAGCGTATTGACGCGAAAATGAAAAAAGTTCTGATTCTGTCCTAAATTCCGGCTAACTATGGGGCCTTCTATGCGAAGGAACGATTGCGTGCGTTTTCAAAGATAAAAATGCTATTATGACCCTGATTCAGGGAGCATATAGACCGACCCCCCTCCCAACATTATCAAAAATGCACTAGCGTTATCAACTTTTTGTGGAGAGATCTGATCCCCCCCTTTCCAACATGATAACGTAAGACCCCTTTTTTATCCGATAATTCATCACCCTGTAGAAAATCACTATAAGTTTCATACTGTCCGAGAAAAATTTTTCTATCTATAGACGTTTCGTGACTTTTTTCCAAATGGTTTTTTTGATTTATGGCTGCCAGTTGAAAAATGGTTGAGACGAGAAAAGTCTTTTTTTATGCCGCTCTACAAGTCGTAAATTTTCTTCGTGTCATATTTCTAATTTATGTGACCTTTTAATGTTACAGTAAACTTGTATCAACTTGGTTTAAACGACCAGTCCAGTGGGAAAAAAGTTGCCCAATTTTGTTGATATTCAGAAAGTTCGTGAAAAATGGAGCATTTTTTGTTTTTACGGCATGCCCTGAATCGTTGTAGTTTTCGAGATAATTGCGTTTGAAATTGCTCATGTTTTCGTTGTAATACACAAAATTTTTTGCGAAAAAATCGATTTTTGCATCGATTTTTTAAATTTTTATCAAATGTACATTGTAGCAATTTTTTATAGCTAAATGAGACGGACAAAATGACACCAAAATTATCCAGTTTGAAAATAGTTTTGGGTTATTGAAACGAAAACATGAATCAGAATTTTCGTTTCAATAACCCAAAACAATGTTCAAATTGGATAATTTTGGTGTCATTTGATTGAACTCGACGAGACGAACAAAATGACACCAAATTTATTCAATTTGATAATTGTTTTGGGTTATTGAAACGAAAATTCTGATTCATGTTTTCGCTTCAATGACCCAAAACAATTTTCAAATTGGATAATTTTGGTGTCATTTTGTTCGTCTTAACGAGTTATAAAAAATTGCTACAACGTTTATTTGATGAAAATTTAAAAAATCGATTTTTATGCAAAAAATTCAAAAAAGTTTGTGTATTACAACGAAAACATGCGCTCAAATTCAAAATTTCAAAGACAATTATCTCGAAAATTACGATTCAGAAAATGCCGTAAAAAAAATGCTCCATTTTTCATGAACTTTCCTACGAATATCAACAAAAATTGGCGACTTTTTTCCCACTGAACTGATCCTTTAAGCATTTTTGAGATTTATCTCTCTCATAAATAGATGATTATAAGAAAAAAACAATACTTCGAGCTTTTGCCTGAGATTTTAATCGAACGTATCGGTGAACAGCTCGCACTATGTGATCAAATCAATTTTATGGTATGTTGTCGACGTATGACAAAAAACTTTGGAGCTACTGCCCTGATTCAGGGAAGGCCTGTGTATTAAAGCGAAAAATCGCAAAATGCGATTTTTGCCTAAAAACGACGTCCTTTTGGGGAAAAGAAAAAGCGTTGTTTTTAGACCAAAACATGTTATTTTCTCGAATTTTCGCGTCGAAATACAGCTTTTTAAATTTCGAATTCTCTGCACATTTTTACCCCCCAAATGGGGTTGTTTTTGGGCAAAAATCGCATTTTGCGACTTTCGTTTCAATACACAGGCCTTCCCTGAATCAGGAAAGTGTTTTTTCACTTCGAAAATGTCAAACTTGGATGCTCCGCATTTTTTTACCCCTAGAGGGGTCATTTCCAGAAAAAATTTTGTGACCCCACCATTGTGTAGTAGCTCCAAACTTTGTTAGCCAATTAATTTTAGACTAGTAGCGAATATGTCCGTTCTATCTTATCGATTGGTTTTAAAAAATTCTCACATATCCAGGTAATTTTTTTATAAGTAGTAATCTTGGCATACAAAAAAGAATTTGAAATTGACATAAAAATTTAAAGGACCAGTCCACTTTTGGGAAGTTGATCCCTTGTGAAAGAGTAGAAAATTTGGAGCATTTTTTGCTTTTACGGCACTACTTGAAAATTTAACGGTCAAAAGTTATGAGCGAAACAAAAAATTTTCAAACGAATTTGAACATTGAAACGAAGAGCTTGTTGATCAATCAGATTGTTTATTGAAACGATTTAATCAAATTCAAAATCCTTGAACATAAATAAGTACAGCATTTTTTATAACTCGGCGAGACGAATCAAATGACACCAAAATTATCGAATTGGAAAAATGTTTTGGGTTATTGAAACGAAAACCCTGATTCATGGTTTTCGTTTCAATAACTCAAAACAATTTTCAAATTCGATAATTTTCGTGTCATTTATTCGTCTCGCCATGTTATAAAAAAGTTGTATTTATTTATGCTTTTGAATTTTATAATGTTTTATTAAATCGCTTCAATAAACAATCTGATTGATCAACAAGCTCTTCGTTTCAATGTTTAAACTCGTTTGAAAATTTTTTTGTTTTGCTCAAAACTTTTACTTTTTGAGACAAAATCAAATCGATGCAGGTGGGATTCGAACCTGAGACCTTTGGACTCGAATTCGGGAGCACTACCACTGAGCCAATTTCACATTGAAATTCGGATTTTTAATTTTGCTTATAATTTCACACGAATTTTTTCATTTTAGCAGTAAAAAATCCTTTTTCCGCAATTTTGTTTCGCTCATAACTTTTTACGGTTAGATTTTCAAGTAGTGGTTTTTTAACCAAAAATGCTCAGAATTTTGTGCTATAGCACATGGTATCAACTTCCCCCAAAAGTGAACTGGTCCTCTTTAAGATTAGCGACGACGAAACGGACAACTTTATCAAAACCAGTGAAGATGCATCGAAAAAATTAAAGTTTAAGCCGGAGATTGTATGGTCTGTAATAGAAACATGCCAAGGAATTTCTTCCGTGGTGATTGCTATAAAATCCTATCCAAATGAAAATCCTAGCTGCGAATTATTCGGTGAGCAGTTTTTGATCTTTTTTTTAGGCCGACAGCCGACGTTCTATTTTGATGATTTATGACATCGAGATTAGCTATTTATAACAAAAAACTTATCCGCTAAGAAAATCCCAATTTTATGCACGATTTTTTGCAACAAAAAAGGATCTAAAGTCTGTTTCCGCGCTAAACTTGAAATTTTTGCAAGCCCATAACACTTTATAGACTGTTACATGAAATGGTTGAAAAAGTTGGAGCTCATAGCACAAAAAATGTCACCAATCTACTCAGCTCGCCGAGCGCTTCAAAACGAGTACCATATCATGGGGGGTTTTGTGGGCTTTGTCCATAGCCAAGTGGATAAAGCGCTCTGCATTAGCTGATAGGGCGCGGGTTCGATCCCGCGTCCAAAAGTCATTTTTTTTGTTATAAAAATTTTTTCATATCCACATTTTTATGAGGGGAACACGATGGCGCTATTATTTTTCCGTGAAAATTTTTGGAAAAATTAGAAAAATCTCAAAAAATAAAAAATCGAAACATTGAAATTTTTGCTCAAAAATTGAATTTTTTAAAAGTTTTTATGCGATTTTCCAATTTTTGACGAATTTTTCAATTTTCCTATATTCATTAAATGACGATCCGGTCCCCCTAATATAGGTTGACAAGAAAAATTTTAGCATCCAGTATGTACCACCCTGGTGGCTATATCAAATCATTTGTGTCACGTTTACCAACTTCAATGAATAAAAACCTTCAATCTCTATGTATAAGTGTTGATTTAATGATTGATTCGTTTTCAAAATTAACTGTTCCTTGCCCAATTGAAGACTTACGGTATGCCGTAGAAAATTTAACAGATCGACATTTCACCACTTTTATTCAAGTAAGACAATTTTTAAAAAATGTGTGTGCTTGTTTTGTAACAGAAAGGGTAGTAGCCAGGGCTGAACCGGACGAAACAAAAATTACCGATACCGAAACGTTATCGGATGAAAAAATTACCGAAAACTTAACGGATTCGAAAAATCGCCAAGTATTTACCAATTAACGGGCATCAGTTGAAGGTCTCGGTAGCACAATGGTACACTTGGACGGTGGCCAGGAGCCTGGTCCGGGTTCGAGTCCCGGTCGGGTCCGAAAACTTTTGCCCAATTTTCATATTACCTGGATTCGAAAAATTAACGGATTACCGATACCGAAATCGGTTCAGCCCTGGTTTCAATTTGTAATAAGGGTGCGCGCTAGCAATCGTGAAATGCATTTCACGACGATTTCCGGATGTTAGTCGTCCGAAAATAGTCTGGAAATAGATTTGAATTTGCCTGAATATTAACACGAAAACCCTGAGTTTTACATTTTCTAAAAATACGCCTAACTATTGGGTCAAACCTCGATTTAGTGGTGTCACTAAATCGAGGTTTGACTGTATTTAAAAAACAAAGATTCGCCAGCATTCTTTATAGCTCAACGAAACAAACAAAGCGACATCAAATTGATTTAATTTGAAAATTGTTTTGGGTTATTGAAACGAAAACCCTGAATTAGAGTTTTCGTTTCAATAACCGAAAAATAATTATCAAATTGGATAAATTTGGTGTCGTTTTGTTCGTCTCGTCGAGCTATACAAGAATGCCGTCTTTGTTTTGTTTTAAATACACCCAATTAGGCGTATTTAAAAAAAAATGTAAAATTCAGGGTTTTCGTGTCAATATTCAGGCAAATTCAAACCCGTTTCCGGACGACCAGCGTTCGGAAATCGTCGTGTAATGCGTTTCACGACTGCTAGCTCGCACCCTAAGCATTCACAAATCAATCTAACATATTTTCAAATTAGATAGGCTTTTGTGCTGCCGGGTATACCCAGGAAGATATAATAATGAACAATATACTCTTGGCATCGATGAACTTAATTTTGTTTGAAATGCAATCTCGTGGCTGTAGAGCCAGTATTGATGTTGGAGCTGATGAAGGTATTTTTAAAAAGACCAGTCCACTCGAGAAAAAACACCATGAAAAAGTGTATATATTCGGAAAGTTCATGAAAAACGGAGAATTTTTTGTTTTTACGACAACCTCGGAATCATTATCGTTGCCGAGAGAATCGTGTTTGAAGTTGGCGATTTTTGAAATTCTGTGTATTACAACGAAAGCATGAATGCAGTGAAAATTCGGCATACAAGAACGGAACGATGAAGGGAATTACAAGCACAAATGTCACCCCCTTCATGTGTTGTTTGAACGATCGTTCCATCCCGTTCTTGTCTATGCTGAAAATTCGTCCCTGAATCAATCAAAGTTGTGTATTGACGCGAAAATTTAAAAAAAATTTCTTTTTTCATCAGATGAAAAACGAAGTTTTTTTGGCAGAAAAAAACTGCCAAAAAATTTGAATTTTCGTGTCAATACACACAACTTGTATTGATTCAGCGACGAATTTTCGGCATAGACAAGAATGAGATGGAACAATCGTTCAAACAAGACACAAATGGGATGATCAAGAACGGAACGACAATTGTGCTTGTAATTCCCTTCATCGTCTCGTTTTTGTGTCCCTTTCTTGTTTTCCCATCACTGCGTTCAACTTTTTCGTTGTAATACACAGATTTCAAAAATCGCCAATTTCAAACACGATTCTCTCGGCAACGATAATGTTTCCGAGGTTGCCGTAAAAACAAAAAATGCTCTATTTTTCATGAACTTTCCGAATATATACATTTTTCATGGTGTTTCTTTCCGAGTGGACTGATTCTTGAAGAAAAAATTTTTTTGAAAATTTTCCTTTTTAGGTTATGTGGATATGACTGTAGAAAAAGGCAATGTTGAGTATTCATTTGCTTTCTTCTATTACAACCCTTCGATTTGTGACCCAGAAAAGCCCGAGGAATCGGTTCATGATCTAGAATTCAACAAAGATGTTTCCAATTCTGAAAATATTCCTCTCGATTCATCAAAATCTATAGAAAAATAATATACCCCTTGAATCAGAGTTTTCGTTTCAATAACTCAAAACAATTCTCAAATTGGATAAATTTGGTGTCGTTTTGTTCGTCTTGTCGAGCTATAGTCTATTTTTTCGTCAAAGATTTTTTTCTTTTATAAAATTTTTCCGATTGAATCAGGAATTAAAATAAGAATTGTTTATTGAAACGAAAAAANTCCAATTCTGAAAATATTCCTCTCGATTCATCAAAATCTATAGAAAAATAATATACCCCTTGAATCAGAGTTTTCGTTTCAATAACCCAAAATAATTCTCAAATTGGATAAATTTGGTGTCGTTTTGTTCGTCTCGTCGAGCTATAAACGAACGCCGTCTTTGTTTTTTAAATACATCCAATAATTAAGTGTACTTTAAAAAATGAAAAATTCAGGGTTTTCGTGTCAATATTCCAGCTAATTTAAACGAGGTCAAGACGAATTCGAGACGCTGTCTCGACTTGAGTCACGAATTTGAGACGCAAGTCGAGACGTTTAGAGTCTCGACTTTTTGCTCAAAAATCGAATTTTTGTCGAAAAATTGAATTTTTGAATCAAAATTCAATTTTTCGACAAAAATTCAAATTTTTTGTGAAAAATCGAGTTTCTGTCCAAAAATTGAATTTTTGTTGAAAAAATCGAATTTTTGTCGAAAAGTTGAATTTTTGAATCAAAAATCAATTTTTCGACAAAAATTCGAATTTTTTTGTGAAAAATCGAGTTTTTGTCGAAAAATTGAATTTTTTCTGAAAAATTGAATGACTGTATTACTCATCAAATTTTTTTCCCATGTTCATATTTTGTTTGTATATACTATATATATAGCGGGTATTCAACTTTTTTTATGTTATTTTGAACGATAACAAAATAAATAAAAATTGAGGTAACAAATAATAGTAAGTATACATGAAGGCTAATCATACAAAAATTTTCTAAAAGTGTAACTAAAGTTGTCTATAGGCATAACAGCTAATGTTATCACGAGTTTCTTGGCAATATAATTCTGAAAAATTTTAATATTAAGGTTGGTGACTCTTTGGAAAAAAGGTGAACATTTCTTTTTGAAACTGTACCGAAACGCGAATTTGATGATCTTTTGCCAATCGTTTCAATAAACACGATTTTATTGAAATTCAGGGAAATTCATGCAACTTTTATTGGCAGTAGAACAACTGCCAACGGACACAATAGAGGGGCCACTCACCATACATGA
Source organism: Acrobeloides nanus (assembly GCA_900406225.1). NCBI lineage: Eukaryota > Metazoa > Nematoda > Chromadorea > Rhabditida > Cephalobidae > Acrobeloides > Acrobeloides nanus. The sequence goes on along the minus strand of OZJO01004856.1, from coordinate 15,103 downwards.
ACAAGAAGGGAGGGGGACAAGCTACCTCGAGGCTATATGGTGTCGACCAAAAAAAGGACCTTTTTTTAGCCTGAGGTAGTTTCTAGCCGGCTTCGCCACTCCGATGAATCTTTAACTTTTGGCTCGATGCTAGCTACATGAGGGGGGGGGGACAGCCCCCATTGGTAATGTATGCCACCCACATAAAAAATTTTCAAAAATTCCCGACGATTTTTCTCTCCCGAAAATGGTCATTTTTGCCAATTCGAAAAAAAAGTTTTTGCCCCCAAAAATTTTGGAAATTGTAGAAAAACTTACGTACCCAAGGTGATTTTTTAAAATTTTCCCAAGAAAAAATTTCATGATTTCGGAAATTTTTCGCTCGATTATGAATTTCATTCCCGATGAGAATTTCCCGTTCTCGCCAATCCTATTTACGAGTAAAAATATTCTTCTAATCAACTAGTAACCTGTGTTTGTAATGTAAGAAAAGTCATGGTTCGAGCAAATCACATCAAATCGGCCACCAAATCTCGTCTCTGCTGCTAATTGGATCAAGCGCTTTGATGAATTCAAATCTTCATCCATGTTCTAAAATGATTCTTTTCAACAATGTGTATTTTACGTAAAGCCAATCGTGCGTGTCAAAATTGGTCGTTTGATGTTTCGAAACTTGACATTTTTCGAAACGTTTTCTTTATGTTTTTGAGTATTTCTTCGGAAATATAAAGCCAATCCGGATAGTTTTTGTGTCGTTAGAAAGCTGGATTTCGTAGTAATCGAATGACACCAAAATCATGCCATCACTCTTTCTGGTTGCGGAGATATTGCATAATTAGTAAAAATGTCGAAAAAACTGACATTTTTTGACTAATTATGCAATATCTCCGCAACTAGAAAGAGTGATGGCATGATTTTGGTGTCATTCGATTGCTACGAAATCCAGCTTTCTAATGACGCCAAAACTATCAGGATTGGTTTTGTATTTCCGGAGAAATCCGGAAATACAAAACCTGTTGTAAACAGCGTTTTACGACGTTAGCTGAGGCGTTAGCTGTTGTAATGCTCAAATAGATTACGACGTTAGCTGAGTTGTAATGCATTACAACTCATTGTATTGCAAAATGACCCGTTGTATACTAGTTATAAACTCATTTGAATTGGTTTGTATATTGACACGAAAACTTGATTTTTTTAAACGTCCAAATGGATCGAGCGATAGCTCAAAAAATTTCTTAGCGCATGTTGAATAACTTTAGTTTTCACCACTTTTATGAAAACCTTTATGTTTCGAAGAAAAACCTTATAAAAAAAACAAACACCTTATGAACCCGTTGTAAAGAGATTTTAAATTGGTTTGTATATTGACACGAAAACTCGATTTTTTTACAAATGTGTCCAAAAAGTTTATAAGGTTTTTCTTCGAAACATAAAGGTTTTTATAAAAAGTGGTGAAAACTAAAGTTACTCAGCATGCGCTAAGGAATTTTTTGAGCTATCGCTCGACCCATTTGGACACGTTTTAAAAAAAATCAAGTTTTCGTGTCAATATACAAATCAATTCAAATGAGTTTACAACGAGTTGTAATGCATTACAACTCAACTAACGTCATAATCTATTTGAGCATTACAACGGCAGTATAACTTTTCGTACAATTGTGGTTCGTACGAACTTACGGTACTTTTCGTACGGTACTTTTCTTACCGTACTTATTTGAGCATTACAACGGCAGTATAACTTTTCGTACGCTACTTTTCTTACGGTACTTTTCGTACGAACCTTTCGTACGAACTTTTCGTTGCCTGATTATCAATAACATCCGTTTTGGTTTAAATACTTTCGTGTCGATAAACGAATTTTATTGATAGTCAGGCAACGAAAAGTTCGTACGAAAAGTATCGTACGAAAAGTACCGTACGAAAAGTTCGTACGAACCACAATTGTACGAAAGGTTATGCTGCCATTACAACAGCTAACGCCTCAGCTAACTTAGTGAAAAGACCTTTTGCTGATTCTTTCAAAAATACGCCTTAGGCCCATTTGTGTTCTTGTGTTCCGAAGGTCTTTTGATGTTTCGAAACTTTTTAGTTATAGCATGATTTTGGTGTGATTCGATTGCTACGAAATCCAGCTTTCTAACCACACCAAAACTATCATGATTTTGTCTTTATATTTCCGGAGAAATCAGCTCAAAAACTAACAAAGTTTCGAAACAACAAACTACCGTTCTACCTCTAAAATAAGTTGCCGTAATTCCTGACTATTACAATCAGTATCATTGGTTAGTTCCAATGTTTTCACATCGACCACTGTTGTTTGGGTAACATTCGGAGCGTCCAAAATCGTAGCATCTTGGTGCTAAAAAAAGGAAATTTACGAATTTACATGACATCAGGTATAACCTGGACTTGTGATAAATCCTCTTCGACCTGTTGCAATTGCTCTCCTGCTGCTGCAGCATGTCCAGATTCATACGCACCTGCTGGCTGTACAGCGGTTTGTTGATAGCTAGCTGACTGAACTGGAGGTGCAACTTGTTGTTCGGGTGGAGAATAGGCTTGTTGATAATTAGCTGGCTGTTGGGGTGCAATTGGTTGTGCGGGTGGAGAATAGGCTTGTTGTGGCTGAACTTGAGGTGCAATTGGTTGAGCGGGTGGAGAATAGGCTTGTTGTGCGGGTTGAGAATAGGCTTGTTGTGGGTTTGGCGCGTAGACGGGCTGAGGAACCTGTGGTTGAGATTGAATAGGAGCGTTGTATGATGATTGGGGCACATTGTACTAGAACAAAACAAGATAAATTGATCGGAGTTTGGAATAGAAAGCGGTCTGTAAACTTTTCGGAAGAACGATCTAGTTAAAAAAACCAGAAAAAAAGTTGCCATTTTGTTGGTATTCGGAAAGTTGATGTAAAATGGAGCATTTTTTGTTTTTTACGGTAAATTCTGAATCGTTGTAGTTTTCGAGAAAATTGCGTTTGAAGTTGCTCATGTTTTCGTTGTAATACACAACCTTTTTTGAATTTTTCGCGAAAAAAATCGATTTTTGCATCGATTTTTTAAACTTTCATAAAATTAAAAAAATAAATTTTTGTGAAAAATCGAATTTTTTAACAAAAATCGAATTTTNATCGAAAAATTGAATTTTTTTTATGAAAAATTGAATTTTTGCTCGAAAAATTGAATTTTTCACAAAAAATTCAATTTTTCGACCAAAATTCGATTTTTGAGCAAAAATTCCATTTTTCATAAAAAATTATTTTTTAGACCAAAATTCGATTTTTCACAAAGAAATTCAAATTTAGGTCGAAAAATTGAATTTTTTTTATGAAAATTTGAATTTTCGAGTAAAAATCGAATTTTGAAAAAATTGAATTTTTTTTGTGAAAAATCGATTTTTTAAATTTTCATAAAATGAACATTGTAGCAATTTTTTATTGCTAAATGAGACGAACAAAATGATACCTAAATTATCCAATTTGGACATTGTTGTGGGTTATTGAAACGAAAACATGAATCAGAATTTTCGTTTCAATAACCCAAAACAATTTTCAAATTGGATAATTTTGGTGTCATTTTGTTCGTCTCATTTAACTATAAAAATTGCTACGATGCTCATTTTATGAAAATTTAAAAAATCGATTTACAAATTCAAAAAAGTTTGTGTATTACAACGAAAACATGTTGAAAATTTCAAATGCAATTATCTGGACAACGGTAGCGATTCAGAATTTACTGTAAAAACAAAAAATGCTCCATTTTTCATGAACTTTCTGAATATCAACAAAAATAGCAAGTTTTTTTCCCACTTATTGATCTCAATTTATTAAATAAATACCGATTGACCACCACCGCCACCTCCACCTCCTCCTCCACATCCACTGCCGCTATTTCCGCATCCACCTCCACCGCCGCCACCACCACATCCACTGCCGCTATTTCCGCATCCACCTCCGCCGCCGCCACCACCACATCCACTTCCTCCACCACACCCACCTCCACCACCACAGCCTCCGGAGTATCCACCTCCACCACAGCCGCCTCCGCCACCTCCTCCACAGTCACCACAGCTAACAACCGGGGCAGGCGCTACAACTGGTGCCGGTGCACAAACTGGTGCTGGAGGACAAGCTCGTGCTGCTGGACAATTGCAAGAACTTCCGAGCATGGGTAAAAATGATGCTTCTGTCAAGAAGAATACCGTGGCGCTCACGATTATTATCGCAAATTTCGACATCTTCTTCTAAATTAATAAAATTATAAATATCCTGAAAAATTTTTTGAGCTAAAAACCGAACACCACCACCACTCATCTCGAAAATGAAGATGAAAGTGAAATTTTTCCGAAGGTCAAGCTAATCCGGAATTCGGGAGCACAACGTTAAGAAGATTTATTCATCTCTGACTCGTTCTCATCGGATCCACGATCGCTATGTCTTGTTCTCATCGGATTCATGATCGTTATCAATTGTGTCGCCTAAGGCAGTTTCAATAATTCGACATGTCTCTCCATAACCGAGTTTCAAGTTTTCCGAGAGAATAGCTGTTTATTTGTAAAAATCGAGAATCATTTATCAATCCCAAAAACGAGAAAACTTAAGTTAAAGATAGGCGGAATGTTTTTTGCATCGTTAAGAAAAAAACAATGTATCACGAAATTATGTCGCTTTTTTATGATAGCGAATTTTTCAGTTTGAAGTTTTTCAAGCAATTTTTCTCCGTCTTCCCAATAAGGTATAGTCGAAATTTTTGTTTGGTCACCACAGAACTTTTTATTGAATCAGGCAACGTGTACATTGAAACGAAAAGAAACGTGGATCCTTGTATAGTTTTTTATGCATTCCTGCGTAGTCGTATGGTGGGAAAATCAGGATTAGTTAGTACAGTATTAGTTTGTAGTAGTAGTATGTAGTCGTAGTAGTCTATAGTCGTAGTAGTCTGTAGTAGTATTTTGAGTAGTAGTCTATAGTAATAGTTTGTAGTAGTAGTCTGTAGTAGTAGTAGTCTTTAGTCGTAGTAGTAGTCTATAGTAGTTTGAGTAGTAGTAGTTTGTAGTTGTAGTAGTCTGTAGTAGTAGTTTGCAGTAGTAATCTATAGTAGTAGTTTGTGGTAGTAGTAGTAGTCTGTAGTAGTGGGGGGGGGGGGGGGGGGGGGGGGGGGGGGGGGAGCCAAGCGCTTCGCGCCTAGAGGGGAAAAGAAGTTGTATTTATTACCCGTACTAATGAGCTTAAGATTTTTTAACCCGTTTTTTATTTTTTCAAGGGCAAAAACTTATTGACACTGAAGGGAATCGAACTTGAGATCAATTTCTACGAGCTGAGCATCTTCGCCACTCTGCCACGTGAACTACTCATCAAATTGCATTAAAAGCTTACGTTAAAAACATAAATAGGGCTAAAAAATTTTCCTTGAAGGGTACCCCCATGATTTTGGTGTCATTTTTCTTCTCTCATCGAGCCCTATCGATTGGTATAGGCTGTGACGGAATTGAACTTAAGCTGATGGAGATAGCACAAACAGATCAACAGACAGTCACACATGGTGTCGACCAAAAAAGGACCTTTTTTTAGCCTGAGGTAGTTTCTAGCCGGCTTCGCCACCCGAGGATATAACGGCTTCGACACTCCGATGCTATATGAATCTTTAACTTTTGGCTCGATGCTAGCTACATGAGGGGGGACAGTCCCCCCATTGGTAATGTATGATGCTCCTAGTAAGAAGTAAATTTATTACAATATAATTAATAAAAAAACAAATCAATCTTGGCCTAGATTTGAATTGATCTCTCGAATTGATTGATAAATTCTAATGATTTTGACCATAATAAATCTTGTAAATATTCATCTCGGGCCAACGCCTTATCCAAGTCTTTTTCGTAATCCGCACAATTTGTATAGTATCTTCCACTCTCCTAAAAACTTTTTTTAAATTTTCTATTTCTTATAGACTTACATTTTGTGTATGAGGAGAAGCAGCACAGTAAACTGTTGTGGCAGCGCCTTGTTCTAAAGTTTTGACAAACGGTTTAGACACGAATTTGAAAATCTTCGAGAACGTTTGGCTATTACGAGTCAAAGCTAGAATATTTCGATTTGTTTCAATCAAGTCAAATTCTAGCTCACCAGTATCAGTTATAACACCCGGATGAAGCACAAACATATTTATACCATTTTCATGCTCTAATCGATGCAATTTAAACGCGAATAAGACGTTACATAGCTTCGAAATGTTGTAAAGTTTCCAAGCATCCACCATTCCAATGTTGTTTGAAGGTGATGGGATTAATTTGTTAAGTTTTTCTTCAATCGTGGCATTCCGGTTGATCTAGAGTCGTGTTGAAATTAAGGCTGCGCGCTAACTGTCTCGAACAGGTGGTCGAGAATTTGAGTTTTTCGAATAGAGTCGAATTATATGGTGAGAATTAAAGTTGCTCAGAATGATCCAAAGAATCTAACGACCTATCGTTTGACCCCCTGGTTGAAATTCAGGGTTTTCGTGTCAATACACCGACCAATTCAACTTGCGGCACAACTCCGGCACAACGTTAGCAGTTGTGCCGGAGTGGTGCCACAAGTTGAATTGGTCGGTGTATTGACACGAAAACCCTGAATTTCAGCCAGGAGGTCGAACGAACGGTCGTTGGATTCCTTGGATCATTCTGAGCAACTTTAATTCTCACCATATAATTCGACTCAATTCGAAAAACTCAAATTCTCGATCACCCGTTCGAGAGGGTTAGTGCGCAGCCTAAATTCGTAAAAGTTTTTGCTTACCCCGGATTTACTATGTAAATATGAAGAAACTACTACGATTCGACTTGGTCTACTTTCACGAAGTTTTCCTAACAGTAAGTAAGTCAGATCTTGAAAAAAAAATATTAAAAATTTGCATATTTAACTCTTACAAAAATGACCCAAATGGTTAACACCAAACGTAGATTCATATCCGTCTTTTGTAGCGCTATTTGGAGACCAGTTTACACCGGCATTTAGGATCAGGACGTGTAAAGGCCTAAAAATTGTTCAATTTTTTGTACAGGGTGACGCACAAAAAACCGGACACAAAAATTTTTAATGTAGTTTATTTAGCAAAAAACAACAACAATAATCATTCAAAATGACCTCCTTAAAAGTTCCACTAAGCCTAGGCTTAGGCTTAAGACTTAGGCTTAGACCTAAGCCATAAAGTTTCCCAAAAAGTTGCTCAAATAAATAAAAAAAGTTGCCCGGTTAAATAGCATTGCTCTTTTTTTATTCACTCTATCGTCAAAATCTTACCATTTCTTTGCCAAAAATTCTTCTGCAGCACGTTTTACTGATGCTAACGAACTCAAATCTAACTGAATGATATCGATTTTTCTATTCGTAGTCTTAAAGTGCATTGGTAAATTTTTTTTAAAGTTCTTGTTTTAAAACGTACTTCTTTAAAAATCTCGTTTCGAAGTTCTTCCGAAAGTGCTACATTACGATTCGCCATTACAACATGAGCTCCTTTTAAAGCTAAAGCTCTAGCTGTTTCACGCCCAATACCAGTGGTGGTTCCGGTGATTAAGATAGTTTTTCCCGACAAAGAAACATTATTCAAGACCTAAACATTAAATTTCTAAAATGAATGGTACTACTTCGGATTTGGGGCAGCTAGCTGCCCCAAGTGACAGGATATTGGAACCGGGAAAAATTTTTTTCCAAAAAAGACCCTATAGGAGTATTTTTAAGGCTGCGTTAAAGCATGTCACAAAAGTTGTCAAAAATGCCTAACTTTGCCTGATTTTCAATAAAATTGTGTTTATTGAAACGATTAGTCATGAAGCATAAAATCAGGCAACAAACTTTATGCTTCTCGACCAATAAAATTTTATGCTTCATGACCAATCGTTTCAATAACACACGGTTTTATTGAAAATCAGGCAAAGTTACATTTTTTGACAACTTTTTGACATTCTTGAACGCAGCCTTAGGACCACACTTTTAACAAGAATCACATGCTCAAAATTTAAAAAACTTGTTTTCAAGCGTTTTCTTCATTTATGGATTTCTCCATAAATTTCCCTAGTTCATGGTGAAGAAAGCATTTTCAAGCTCCGGGAATGCGCACAATCGATTCTCCGCTTAAAAATACCCCCTATAGAGTCTTTTTGGAAAAAAAATTTACAAATTTTTTCCCGGTTTCAGTACCCTATCACTTGGGGCAGCTATCCGAAGTAGTACGAAATGAATTTTCCAAAATTACTTCTAAGGCAGTTGTATGATAGGAATATTTCGGTTTTTTATTAACCATATTTTACTACTTTTATTAACAAAAGTAAAAATACAAATCAACTTTTGAAGCAAAAATAAAACACGATAAATTCGATAGAATACCCAGGTATTATATACGGGTTGCGCTTGCGCATGTTTCTAGTTTGAATGTGACTTTTCATTTAAACAAGAACATACAAACTATAGTGCATCAGTTCTATAGGCTTCGAATACAAACTTGACTACAAGAACTGTGACACGTGATGATTTTTTTGTTCAAATAACTTTAAAATAAGAAAAAGCACTTTAGGAGTGGTTAGAAAACAGAAGCGGTATCAAAGAGATCATTTGTCTTAATTGTAATGATTTTTTTATCATGATGCAAATAGTGACGTAGCCCAGTCATAGGTGAACAAGGAGGGGGTACTGGATCCTCAAATACGACTTGATTGGGACTATACTTGAACATTTTTGACCAAAAATACGAATTGGTTACTCATTTTTTTAAAGAAATTTTGAAGCTGTACGGGGGGCGCATTTAACGTGACTCCAAAGGCCGAAGTAGAAAAAAGTTAAAATTTTTATAGAAACACACCCCCTAGGGGTAAAAATTGACGCGGAACACGCTATTATTTTCACTCCAAAATCTTCGAAAACATGTGAATTTTTGCATTTTTCTCAATAATAATCTTTATACAACTCGAGTTAACTTGTATAAAGATTATTATGAAAAAAGTGCACAAATTCATATGGTTTCGAAGATTTTGGAGTGAAAATAATAGCACCAGCGTGTTCCGCGTCAATTTTTACCCCTAGGGGGTGTATTTCTATAAAAATTTTAACGTTTTTCTACTTCGGCCTTTGGAGTCACGTTAAGTGCGCCCCCCAGGCCGTACAGCTCCAAAATTTTTTTCAAAATATTGCTAAATTTGTTGGAAATGATGTGAATAACAAACTTTTCTAAGGAAACAGAGTCTAAAAACTTGATTTTCAAAAAATTATCTTTATTGCCATTTTTTTGGCCCACCCTGTATAAAAGAAAAACGACTCTTTAAATATATTAAAACATCTGCTAAAACAATTATAGGAACGTAATTGGGTTTTTCAAACTCGTTAAAAACGCACAGTTTTTCACCATAATTTCGATTGCAAAATGTTATTTGGGCTAAAAATGGATAATCTTGAAAAAAAGCGCATCAAAAATGGTTTTATTTTCGCTTAAATTGACTTGAAAAAAGTCTCAAAACGTACAAACAATTTACTTACAAGTTGTTTTTTTTTATTGCTCCCACATTTCAAAAAAAAGCCAAAAGGGATCCGGTATGGGGGCGCTTCCCCAAAAAGGACATTTTCCCCAAAAATCATAAGGATGTAGCACCCTTATGATTACAAATTTTTTCGAACCTTCAGCCTAAATGAGGAGGTGCACTGGTCCCCGGTGCCCCCTGTAAAATTGGTCTAGAATGTAAGTTCTTTATTTTTCCCTTGAAACGCTATCTACTGATCCATATGGCCGTTGGTTCCATCCCGACAGAGTCAGCAATCATTTGGCTTAGTGGATAGTGTTTCGAAAACGAGAGAAAGACATTCTACGCCCAATTTTATGGGGAATTTCGTTTGATAACTTTTTGAATCTAAAAATTATACACTCTGGAGGGATCGATCCTTCGACCAATTGACTTTAAGTTTTTGCCACTTTACCATGGGGATGAGTTCTTTGCTAGTCAGAAAATTTCCATAAATATTTTTTCCAACTAATTATTTATGTTAAAAAATAATCTAAACAAATGTATTTTGTGCATTATTGAAAAATAAACTTGAATCCAGCATATCCTATAAACAATAAAATACACTTGCATTATTTCAAAGAATTAAATATCGTTATAAGAACAATGGCTAAAGATCCAAGCGCAGTGGCACTCGGTCTCGTTTCAAAGTGATGCTCTCGAGCGTCGTTCACGAGCAGCACTCTCAAGAGGTGCTTCCGACGGCACTTCCGAAAGGCACTCCCGAGCGACGCTTTCGAACAGCGCTTCATAACCTTCACGAGCGACACTCCTGAACGGCACTCCCGAGAGACTCTCCAGATCGTCGATTCGTCAGCTATTTATAGGTCCATCGTCGTAATTATGGGAGAGGAAGCAGGAGAACCTTCCCCCAAACCTGAAAAAAATTTGATTTTCCGGGAAAAAAATTGGAAATTTTCTCAAAACTCCTCCTTTCTCCCAAAGTTTGAATTTTCCAAAACTTCCTCTCCCAAATCTTGACCAAAATTACGACGCTGTATAGGCAGCGATTTGTAATGTCGTGTAAATATGAGAATCTTGAGGGATCCGTAATTACTGATCCTATTTCACATAACTAAGATTATTAAGTGCCGATCCTATTTATTAGGTTGCGATCAAGCATGTCAAAAAGTTATCAAAAAAGTTGTCAAAATCAAACAAATTACTTGAAAATTTTGTTAACAACATTTTTTGACAACTTTTTGACAACATTTTGACAATTTTTTTGACATGCTTGACCGCAGCCTTAGAGTTTCTCTTGATTTCGACTTTTTAGGTTTTTCGGTTTTAGCTTGATCGATTTCGACTGTATCGATTTTGTCCAATCGGTCTCGATTTTGGCTGTTAGGTTTTCATACGTTCGGTTTCGGCTTTTTTCGATTTCGCTTCGGTTTTCAGAAACTCTGCCTCCACCATGCACGTTTGTAATTTATGGATGCCCTAAAAATGGTATTTTTGTCTAAAAATCGCATTTTTTTGTTAAGATTATCATTTTCGGTTCGATTTTGAACGATCTGTTTCGTTTTTTCGGTTTCGTTTCGACTTTATCGATTTTGACCAATCGATTTCGGTTTTTGTTGCTCAGTTTTCAAACGTTCGGTTTCGATGTTTGACCTTTTTCTGTTTCGACTTTTTTTGTTTTGGTTTTCAGAAACTCTACTATTTATAACGTGAAAATTAAAAATAGATTTTTTCATTTTTCCAGTGGAGTACCCCCCGATTTTGGAGTCAAAAATCTTAGAATTTATCCTTTTAAACGTGCATATAGTGAGAAGGGATTGCACCTTCAAAAATTAGTCCGAACATAAGCACGCACATTACACTTTTTATATAAAAAGATAAAGCCGAACTTATAAGCAGGCTGTAACCATGATTTTTGGGAAGGGAGTAACTTTTGGGTCGAGCTAAAAACCATAAAGGTCTCTCCCATATGAGTTTCCTCAGATATTTTTCGGAAAAAATGGCAACCCGTCATGACCAGATTAGCATTATTCGTCAAAATTATGCCGTCGATGTGGAAGCTGCTTTAAATAAGCAGATAAATATGGAATTGTTCAATAGCTATGTTTATTTGAGCATGGTAAGTTAAATTAATATTTTTGTATGGATCAATTCTTAGGCGTATTACTTCGACCGGGATGATATTGCACTCGAAAACATTTCAAAATGGATGAAAAAGCAAGCGGAAGATGAGCGGAACATCCGTAAATTTTTGTGTTAGATTATATACTATCGATGAAAAAATTTTAGCACAACTCTGATGAAATATCAAAATACTCGTGGTGGTAGAATTGTCCATCAAGCAATCCAAAAACCTGAAAAAGATGACTGGGGCACTGCTCTCCAGGCTTTCCAAGCAACTTTGGCTCTCGAAAAATTAAATAACCAAGCATTGCTAGAGCTTCATGCTCTTGCCGCACAACACAATGATGCTCAGGTTAATTTAGCCGACTTTTTTTTCTAAAATTGTTGATTTTAGATGACTGACTTTTTGGAAGAGAAATATTTGAAAGATCAGGTAGAATCGATTGAAGAAATTGGCAAGATGATCATCAATCTTGAACGTGTTGGAGAAGGACTCGGTGTGTTCATGTTTGATAAAGAATATTTTAATGAATCATAAAATAATTTTTCAATATAATAATATTACAATTATATTATAAAAGTTTATTGTTATAAGTAATAAATTAGAAAACATGCCGTATCCAGGATTTTTTCATGGGAGGACATGATCCCGAGCCTAGTTGTCGACATTTTTTGTCAAAAACATAAGAGAGGACCCTTTAGATTTTTAAAACTTTTTCGGCCCTTGGCTGGGGGGTATGTACGCTCAAAAAAGTGGCATTCGTTGTATATATCCTGATTTCCAGATTGATGTATAGGTGGTCCAAATATGCAAAAAACATAGAGCTAGGGATTTTACAAGTTGATTCAAAAAAGTGGATTTTTGCATGAATTTGGGACCAGAAAATTTTTTTCTAAAAATGATCCTCTCTACGGGTAATTTTATGCGGGGAATCGATTGTGCCAAAATAAGCGAAAAAATGACCATTTTCGCTTCCAAAACCCAATTTTTTCTTGAAAAGGAAGCGTTTTCGCGTTTCGGGAATGCGTGCAATCGATTCCCCGCATAAAATTATCCCTAGAGGGTCACTTGTTAAAAAATTTATTAAATTTTCTACTCAGCCCTATTTTGGACCCCTCCTCTTTTCATGAAGTGACCACAAATCGGACCTCCCCTTTAAGAAAAATGGCATTTTTGGTCAAAATTCGATAGAAAAAATGAAGTTTTTACCTAGCTTCTCTCCCCCCCCCCCAATGAGATCCCAGAACCTCTATTGGGGAGGGGGAATTCCAAAAATATAAAATTTCCAGTTTTTATGTCAAAAATTTTTTTGATCAGGGGAGGAAAACATAATGGCCCCCTAAGATTATCTTTCTGAGATCGCCCCTCTATTTTTGTGATATCATAATGTTCCCCCATTATGTCTTTTTCTTCAAAATTGTCCACATTTCCCATTTTCAGTAAAATAACAAGGTATTGGTAGACCAAGATAACACTAGCGATAGGAATATGGAATACATTTATTCGCGACGTTTCATCGTTTAACGAAAAAACCCAAAAAAATTTCCTTGATCGGTTTTGGGCATTTTTTGACCTCAAAACCATGTTTTTTGACTGTGTAGCTTATAACTCGAAATAATGGCGGAATTTTCCATCTGTTATTTTTTGGATTTTTTGAGTATGTTTTTTGGATTTTCAGGTCATTCTTAAAAAATTTTTCTACTCGACCATACTTCGACCAACCCCCTTTAAAAGGCAATGTTTCGAAATATCGAAGATGGCCTTAAGGTGGGTACCATAAACATTAAAAAGTAAACGTATAAAAAGAGCGGGTGCTTTTAGGGAGCACCCGCTCTTAAGGGGAAAGTACGGGGTGACAGTAAGACGAAAAGTATCGCTATAAACTTGAACCCTCGGTTATTTTTATGTAAATAGTGAGTGATTAACAAAAAAAATATAAGTTAGGTCCTGGGCCTTTAAACTTGTGGAGAAGTCGAGGTGTCATTTTTCGCCAAAACCTGCCTCCGGACCCTTTCATCGTTTTTATCATAACCTTTATTCTTTAAATGCATTTTCCACAATTTAAAGCACGTTTTTATCGCCCTTCGTCCCCCTTTCCAATGATACCTTGACCATGACCCTAGTATTTATAGTTTTCGAGAAAAGTGGTTCCCCCTGAGGTCAAAATTGGAAATTAGCGTCACCATCGTGTTCTCCATGTTGAAAAATCCCCGAGTACAAAAAACAGCGTTGAAAACGCTAAAAAGCTGAGATAAAGTTATCCTTTGAAAAAAGACCCTTAAAAATTGAATTTTTTAATCTTTTAGGGGGTACCCCAAATTTTTCTCCTACCTACTAAATTTTAAAAAAACCACTTGTCAATTCGATTTACCGTTCCCGAGATCTCGTGGTGACGGACGTACAGAAGGAGTGACGGATCCAGGAACTGGTTTTTTATATTTATGCTTTTCGAGTCCCAAATTCATGAAAAAGTTCGCACAAATCTCATTTTTAAACCAACCAGTAAAAAATTTAATTATTCAAATTTCTATTGTTCTGTACAGAGACCACTGTTGTGGTTTGAGAATTATTTTTTAGAAAAGGAAATTTTAAAAGCAATTTTTTGGCAGCTTTCCTAAAAGGACGAATAAAATAGCATTGAGAGATTGCACTAATCGTAGTTTGGAAACTCATCATACAAAGAATTATATAACAGCAATAACTTCCATATGGTATCTCAAAAATGACCATAAGAGAGACAATAAAAAGTGGCAAAGCAATAAATAATTGAACTGTAATAGTTTCTATCAGAGTGCTAGTAAACATCATGCGTTGGAGTCGATGCACGTTTTCAGTAACTTGGTTTTCCATTTTTCTTATCCCTTGATCCATCTGATAGCAATAATACGAGGCAATAGAACAACCACAAATCAAAAGAAATAGTAGTACCCCAAAAACAATATAAAGCACGATTGTGAGTGGAATGTAAATGGCATTCAAACCGAGAGGAATTCCTTTTAATGCCGGTACTTCTTTGTCAATATAAGTGTAGGGGTCCTTAAAAACAGTCCAGTTAGAACCATATGAAAAATGATATATTCGGAAAGATCATGAAAAATGGAGCATTTTTTGTTTTTACGGCATGTTCTGAATCGTTGTAGTTTTTGAGATAATTGAGTTTAGAATTTTGAATTTGTTAAAAGCTCTTCGTTGTAATACACATACTTTTTTGAATTTTTTGCGGAAAAATCGATTATTTCAATTTTCATAAAATGAACATTGTAGCAATTTTTTATAACTAAATGAGGCGAACAAAATAACACCAAAATTATCCAATTTGAAAATTGTTTTGGGTTATTGAAATAAAAACATGAAATCAGGGTTTTCGTTTCAATAACCCAAAACAATTTTCAAATTGGTTTATTTTGGTGTCATTTTGTTCGTCTCAATTAGCTATAAAACATTGCTACAATGTTCATTTTATGAAAATTTAAAAAATCGATGCAAAAATCGATTTTTCCGCAAAAAATTCAAAAAAGT
>OZJO01004851.1:0-17776 GCA_900406225.1 Acrobeloides nanus | reverse complement strand
TTCGCGCAATCGATTTCTCGCATAAAATTACCCCCAAAAATAATTTTGTTGGGGTTAAAACTTACAACCCCTAATTTTGATGCATTTTTCAATTTTTTGACCCCCGAAAAATTTTTCAGAATTTTTCGATGCGCGCAATCGATTTCTAGCATAAAATTACCCCTAAAGGGTCGCTTGTTAAAAAAATTAAAAAATTTTTCTAGTCGACCCTAATCTGGACCCCCTTTAAATATATAAAAAAAATTTTGCTTTTAAACAATTTTTATGTTAAAATTCGTATTTTGGTAGCGAGCGGCACTACCGGTACTACTTTTACTAATTTCTCATATGGCAATTAGTAAAAGTAGTATCGGTACTACCGGTAGTATCGGTAGTACCGGTGCTACCGGTACTACTTTTACTAATTGCCCCTCGAATGGAGGGGGGGGGGTTATTTTAGAGGAAATACGGTATGTGCTTCATAAATTTCTTATGCCTATCAAATTCATAAACTATGTTTTTCTGTCAAAGTTAATTTCTAGTACAGAGTCGTCTTTTTAATCAAAATTGCGGCCCTAAGGTTGTGAAAAGATTTTGACGAAAAAAACCGGAATTTTCCATATTTTTACGTCAAAATCTGAAAAAATCTCTTTTTACAATGTCAAAATCTTTTGTATTGGTGAAAATTAAAATTTTTTAAATATTTAAATTCTAGAGACCGAGATCTATAATTTTTGTCTTTATTACTTTTTATGAAAAAATTGTTAAAGTGGTGAAAAATTGATTCGAAAATTTTTTGCTATTTTTTACTACAAACTACAAATTTTTTCCGACGATCGGAAAAAATGTAGTTTGTAGTAAAAAATAGCAAAAAATTTTCGAATCATTTCTGTGGCTCGCAGACAAATGACAAGTAGACATTTGACAAGTACAAACTATAAAAAAAATCTGAAGGGCGAGGGTTCAATCCCGGAGGTCGAAATCAGAAAAAGAAAATTATGATATTTCTGATTTCGACCCCCGGGATCGAACTCTCGCCCTTCAGATTTTTTTTGTAGTTTGTACTTGTCAAATGTCACCCCTCAGTAAAAAAACTCTTGTCAAATGTCACTTGTCAAATGTTTACTTGTCATTTGTCTGCGAGTCATTTCTGTCAAATTCGGCGGTGAGACACTTGCGGACGGACATTTGCGGATGGGACATTTGCGGACGGATATTTGCGGACGAAACGTTTGAAAAATTTGAATTTGTTGAAAATTTAAAAAAATTATCGGCTTCCGCAAAATTTCCATCCGCAAAAGTCCGTCTGCAAATGTTCCTCCCACAAATGTCCCGTCCGCAAGTGTCTCACCGCCTACAATTCACATTCGTAGACACGACAAATGGCTTTGTTCTTCATTGGCTTAACGACTTTAGCTTTAGTTGCAGCTTGTGTTCTTCGTTAGTTTTTTTTCATTGATTTGGCGATTACACATTTCACCAAATAGACATTTTACCACAAAAAGTAGATATTTCACCAAAAAATTTTATCGCTACAAACATGTTTAGCGGATTTTTATTGCAAATTTTTGGTGAAATGTCATTTTGTGAAATGTCTAAACCTCATTGATTTAAATTTTTGTTTAAGAGTTCTGGAAGCATTTGCGACCTAGGCCAGTGCATGTTGTTGTACACTACCCTTTGGAAGAAGTCGTAGTGGAAAACAATGGTATAAGTTAATTTTTTATGTAAAAGAACCTGGGGACAAGGGGGTATTGCATAAAAGTGTAAAGTGCGCCAAAAATGCACTAAAAAATTGCAAAGTTCACACAGTGAGTAAAATTTTAAGAATCTTTTTTTGTAAACCCGTGGGAAGTGAATATGGCTGAAAATCAAAAAAATTTCATCGGTTCCGTTTGGCCCCCAAAAATCAAAGAAATTTTTCGATTTTCGGGCATATTCACTTCCCACGGGTTTACGAAAAAGATTTTTAAACTTTTACTCATTACGTAACCTCGCCATTTTTCGCGGCTTAATTGTCGGCCCTGCTCCGCCGGAGGCAGAACAGACCAAGGCGATTTTTTTCAGATTTTAGGAGAAAAATAGCGAAAAAAATTGCCTTGGAGGAGCAAGTTATTTTTCATTAACTCCTCTAAAATTTTCTGACTTTTTTAATCTTGCATATGAACGCGTTCGAGGACGAGAAACTCTTACCTTAAAATCAAACTATGTTCCTATAAATAACTCAGTGGAAAGCTTCTTCACACATCGTGCTTCTAGATTATGGAATAATTTGCCTATTAATATCCGCACATCTAAATCCCTGGACTGTTTTAAATTATCCTTATATAAACTAGACGAATCGACTGTTATACAAAATTCTTTAATTCGTTCCTAGAATTCTAATCTTTATTCTAAAATATTTTTATTGCCTCATTGCCTCCTGTTTATAAGAGCTGTCCTATACAGCCTTTGCAAGTTGTATTTTTGTCTTTATGATTATTGTAAAAAAATTTTTATATAGACAAATAAAATAAAATAAATAAATAAATCCCCTCCAAATGAAATTCTAGATACGCTACTTGCGTCTATGTTAGTGATGTTCAAAGTGATAATGATAAAAGGGTGTGATAAGTGAGTATATAGGGAAGTCGGCTATTACACATTTGCCCTTTTTTAAATTTCAACATTTGCCCTTTGTTGGTGGTCGAGGGTTTGATCCCGCTAGGGACGAAAACTTTTTGAATCGATCAAAAAAATTTTTGACTCTAGCGGGATTGAACCCTCACCACCAACAAAGGGCAAACGTTGAAATTTAAGAAAGGGCAAATGTGTAATAGCTGAGAAGTCAATCATGCCGTTAAAGTAGAAACAAGACAGTTAATTGGAGGAGTTCTCAAGCTCTCTTCATTCGATGTAACGCGCTCATGCCTGTGCTCTTGTCTGACGCTCTTGCCTGGTCTTGTCGAGTCCCTGAGAAATTCCAAGAGCTCAGTTGTCCTATATAAACTGGAGACCGAGCACTTTCGCGCAGCTCCGCATGTGAAAATCCTTTTTCCTACAACTTGTGCTATTTCTTCTCTTTCTTGTTGCAAAAACTTTTTTGCGCAGGCTAAGCTTTTAATAAAAACTAATCTTCTGTTTTTAACCTATTTTTACGCTTATTTTTGCCTTAAAAATGACATTTTAGCAAAATGACAGAAGAGCCAAGAACGATAAATGAACCAATAAAGCATAAAAGATGGGCCAATTCTGTAGAAGGTCTTTTTACTGCGATATCCTATGTTTTTGGAATTGGAAATGTTTTAAGTACGTTAATTTGCTGTGGTTTTTTTGTTAAGCTTACTTTTTAGTTTTCCCGTATTATTGTGGAATTCATGGTGGAGCTGCTTTTCTTTTTCCCGTAGCAATTGTGTACATCTTTGTCGGCTTTCCTATAACTTACATTGAGCTCTCACTTGGGCAATTTGCATCGATTTCGCCGCATCGAATATTCAAGAAGTTGAGCCTCCCATTTACAGGTTAGTAAATAGAGAGAGAGCATGCCTGCCCAATGGAATTACCCTCCTTAACTTCGTCGTAACGGGTCAAAAATTAGGTGCCAACTTCTTATTTAGGACCCAAAAACCANAATAGAGAGAGAGCATGCCTGCCCAATGGAATTACCCTCCTTAACTTCGTCGTAACGGGTCAAAAATTAGGTGCCAACTTCGTATTTGGGACCCGAAAACCATTTTTTCCCTTGATTTCGTTAAAAAATTTTCTCAAAATTAACGAAGTTATTCAGCAATAATTATGAAGTTGTTCAATTTTAAAAAATTGGTACTATGCAGTTTGCTCCCCATCCCGTTTTCAATTAAAACACTTTTATTTCTCATTTTTATACAATAAAAAACAATAATCAATGCATTTCAGAGTGGGGAAATATCACAATCACACTCGCGATGACACTGGAGGCCAGTAATCCTTGATTCCTTGTAATATGGCTTCAAACGGGTTTTCTTTGCCAATATGCTGTCTCCACATGAATTCGGCCAAGTACGACTTCAAATGGTGACGAGCCGTTTCGCGATGCTTCTTGTTGCGCCACTTCGCTGATCCCCACATGCGCTCGACGGTCTGCGTGTGGATGTTTGGGTCGTCTGGGTTCAAAAAGTTGTACTTATGGTTGACCTTGAAGTGTTCGAAGCCGGCTTCTTCCAACTCCTCTGTCCGATAGCCTTTCCAACAGTCGCTAAAAATGATTGAGCCGGGTTCCCCACCTTAAAAATGCATAAACAATATTATTCAAAGCATAAAAATGCGAAATAAAAGTGTTTTAATTGAAAACGGGTGTGGGGAGCAAACTGCATAGTACCAAAAAATTTTATACCCATTTCTTGTGCTTAACTTCGTATTTGAGGCCTGAAAGTTATTTTTTACAGAAACAACATGATGCCACTTACTCCTCACTTGACTTATCTTATGAACAATGTTTACCGAGTAGGATTTTTGGTACTACTAAGGATTAACGAGCCCACTTAACGTGAATTTTGTTCAAAAATTTTAATAACCAAGGAAGGATATGAATAAGAACCAAGGAAGGATATGAACCATCCCCAGCAAACGTGGAAATGATTCTCAACTATCCTTTTTCAGTTAATGCACTTCAAGATAAAATCATTCTATGGTATGGTGTCTTTCTTTTGAGATCACATAGAATGACTATCAGAAGATGAAAGTGATGATGAGGATATCATNAAGATAAAATCATTCTATGGTATGGTGTCTTTCTTTTGAGATCACATAGAATGACTATCAGAAGATGAAAGTGATGATGAGGATATCATAATTACTGATGATTAGAGCATTTTTACGGTATATAAAATATTGTAATATTTTGGCATCTGTTATGTTTTGTTGATGTATCTTATGATAAAAAATTTTTTTGAAAAAATCACGTTAAGTGGGCTCGCTAATCCTTAGTAGTATCGAATTTTTTATTGATCATTTTTGAAGTCGATTTTAGCCTACATATACAACCAACGATTCGGTTGTTGACCCACGCTATCCAGCTTTACAATTCTATTCTCCTAATCTTCTATCAATCTTTTCTTTGCTTTTTGTCTGGATCTTAGCTGGATTTTTATGCTACTTCGGAGTTCGAACAATTGAAAGTTGGCTTATATTCTTGCGCCATTGCCATTCATTTTAATGTTCTCAATGATGGTTAGAAGTATGCTTTTTGTTGTACATGTTTTAATTACTTATTCGTATTTTGAAGGTCTGGTTTTGGATGTTAGAAGACACGATATAGATCGGGACGATTGCAACAACGAACCTTCGAATCACGATGTTGTTCATTATGGTGTTGAGTACTTCTTCACTGCTGAAATTTCCAGGATGAAACATGCATCGGTTTGGGTGGATGCCATAGTTTTTGGTATTGGTTTTAAGAGTAGTACAGTTGCCGACGTTTAAATTTACGGGATGGATGACCATACAAACTTCTTCGTAATCATTTGCCCACCAGGGACCTGTTTCTCATCTATTGTAAATGTAAAATAGGAACTCGTTTACTTTAGGACTCATCTCTAAAAATTCATTATTTTTACTCTTTTAAACAAAATTTGATATTTCCAAATCGTTTACCTATTATTTCTTGTTTGTTTTTTTCACTTATTGAAACAATTTTTTGATTAATTGAAACTAAAATTACATCAGTGAACTTCCAGAAAGGCTACACACACCAGGTTGTAAAACATTCGGAGAATTTCGTGAATCCAGAAACAGGTGCGATTAATAACCACGTCGAATGAGTGGTAGAAGTTCAAGATGGAAAACAAGATATAGTACCTACCAAAGAATGATGTTAATGCGAAGAACTACTACTGGCAGATTCCTGAGCATTATACATGGCACAGCAAGACCAGTGAATGGAAACCACGAAAACGAATAATCCGTATGGTTGGACGAATATACAACGCCAGCCTAGCACAGCCGGAGCTATACCATCCAAGACTTTTACTTTACGTCAAAGGTGCAACATGTTAAAAAGATCTTCTATCAATGGATGGTGTTCTCTATATATGTGAACGACCCCATATCATTTTTTTGCTACAGACTTACTACTCATAAAAAGAGCTCTTTTTAAGAACCTACTATCCTATAAAGCAAAAATATTCATTCTCTTGCCCATATCTGTCGTCCACCCTGCGCACAAAGTGTCGAAATATGCGAAAACTGGAAATCATTTACTCGTAATAGTTGACAAATGTCCGAAGTTCCTTTGACAACTGTCCCGCTCTCATTATATCGGAACGAATCAAACTCATGATGAGCCACGGGAATGTCCTAATGACGACAGCTTTCTCTGAATCGCTAAATGGCCATCCAGATCAATCGTTTTTCATTTTCTTACATTATTTCAACCTCTTCATTATAGGATTACAGTTGTTTTCGTGGTTTCCATTCACTGGTCTTGCTGTGCCATGTATAATGCTCAGGTATCAATTTTTGATCATTTTGGATTTTTTGGAAATAATATTTTGGGTCATTTTTTGAAAATTTCATTGGCGGGGGGGGGGGTGTACGAAAGAATCTCACGTTTGCAAGGGGGTGAAAAATCTCACCAAGAGAGGGGGGTTCAGAATTTTTGGGAACGTTAGTTACTGGATGGCCTCTAATCTATAATTAAAAATTTAAGTATTTTCTTGATCGGATACGTGATGTTGGGTCTGCTTATAAAGTACCACTCTTCTGAACGTCGTTCTGTTTTAATCTTCTTTTCGAAAGTTGAATGGGAACCGCTCGAAGAAGAGGATCGTCAACTAGCACGAGAACGTCAGTTGGCCATAGGAATTGCGAATTATCCATTTATACGATAATGTATTATAGGAGTTTACAGAGATTTGTA
This sequence comes from Acrobeloides nanus, assembly GCA_900406225.1. Classification (NCBI taxonomy): domain Eukaryota; kingdom Metazoa; phylum Nematoda; class Chromadorea; order Rhabditida; family Cephalobidae; genus Acrobeloides; species Acrobeloides nanus. The sequence continues at coordinate 10,923 of OZJO01004851.1, read as the reverse complement.
TTGTATGTATATGTGTTTATAATTATCATCATTTGTCTGCATTATGTCTTTATCATTGATTTGATGAAACATTTATATATAAAAGTATTGGCTGTAGGATGTTTCAACACAAGATTTCGAAAAGATATTTTCGACGGAAAGTTTCGAAAGATATGTTTTGAAAGGTTATTTTCGAAAAGTTATTTTTGAAAGGTAACTTTCGACAGATTTTGTATAAACGGGTATTTCGAAAAGTTATTTTGAAAGAAAAAATTTGCAATTATCTATATTTATAAGTTTATTACAAACCGTTTACATTTATCGTTTTTGCTTTTTCAATTACAAAAATTTTGTCGAAGACAGGGACGGCGTCAAGGTGGTGCACGTGCACCACCCTTCTGGCCAAAAATGTAAAATTTTCCCAAAGGGTCCTTCTTATGTTTTGGGCAGGAGTTCAAAAATTTTTCGGCGCGATCAAATTTTTAGATTTGGTTTGGTCAATTGTTATTTTGTATGTTTTTAATTAAATGTATATGCATAGAATTTGTAAATTTACCTCCCCCCACAGCTACCTGAATTTGAGTTTGGATCGGGTGCACCACCCTTCCAAAATCTTTGGCGCCGTCCCTGGTCGAAGATACATCTCTACTTGTCGAAATCATTTTCTAAAGTAACTTGTAGAAATGTCTGTTTCGAAAATAACTTTTAGAAATGTTCGTTTCGAAAAATCTTTTAAAATGTCCGTTTCGAATATAACTTTTCGAAATGTCCGTGTCGAAATGAATTTTTCATAGCCATTTCTGTCGAAACATCCTACAGCCAAAGTATTGGGTCGTTCGAAAAATAACCGGCTTTTGCAAATTCAACCATATCGTTATAAAAATGACTCCTCTGGGGATTTTTCTATGCGGGAAATTGCGCACATTGCCGAATCTTGAAATGGTCTGTTTATCGAAACGAAAACCTGAGTTTGAAATCCTGAAAGAACAGATTAGAAAATTCAAAAAAGCAACGTAAAATCGGGTACATTATAAATATCCTGTACGCAAACCGTCAATTTTGTATAGGTCACGATAAAACCTGCATAAAAATAAACTACATAGTCGGTTCTACTAAACTGACATAGGGAATTAAAAATTGATATAAATTTGCAGCGAAAATGGAAAATTAAGCTAAATTGCCGTTTAAAATGCCAATAAACGATATATATACGGTATCAAAAATAATAAAATCGTTTATTATTGCAATAAATTTAAAAATTTGCATGATATGTCTTTAAAAAATATATAAAGATGCAGTCTATGCATAAATTTTAAAAAATCTGGATTTTAGTGTATAAATGGATCCCCCTTTAATAATATGCTTTTTCGCATGGAGAATCTTTAAAAAATTATCATCTTATAATGCGCTTAACGTAAAAAGAGTTCAAAATCAAATATCTTTCGTGCTCTTCATTCAAGTTTGAATATACCATTATTAACGACGGTATTTTTTCGTGTAACATCTTTACTTTTTTTGTAACATAATTACTTTTTTTTGTAACATCTTTTTGAATGTAACATTGAGTATTTTTTTTGTAACATCGAAATCTTGTAACATCATTTCCGAACTTATTTTTGAACACCATATCGGGGTATTTATTAAAGCATCAATGTTGAAGAAAGAGCTTTTACTCAGTTTGAGATCTGAGCTCCAGTTCTTGAAAGTTCGATTACAAATCCAGACGATTCGATTCTGAAGACACAGAAAAAGCCGTGGTACAAGCCTAGGCCTAAGCCTTAGGCTTCAACTTTGACGCTTTTAATAAATACCCGGTATGATACCAAAAATAAGTTCGGAAATGATGTTACAAGATTTCGATGTTACAAAAAAAATACTCAATGTTACATTCAAAAAGATGTTACAAAAAAAAGTAATTATGTTACAAAAAAAGTAAAGATGTTACACGAAAAAATACCGTCGTTAATAATNCCAAAAATAAGTTCGGAAATGATGTTACAAGATTTCGATGTTACAAAAAAAATACTCAATGTTACATTCAAAAAGATGTTACAAAAAAAGTAAAACATGTTACAAGAAAAAATATTTTCGCATTATTAATACATTTCTATAGACTTCCAATGCTAGTCACGTGCACTCTATTGGTCGTCATGATGATCGAAATAATGTCCGGAGGACATTTCTGACACCTCGGAGCTTTGATTCTAATCATGTCATTTTCATGGATACCCATATTGAACCCACTGATGACTATTCTATTGATTAGTGCATATAGAAAAGCTATTAAAGTTTATATTACCAGATACATTGGGAATAAAACGGAGGTACAAATAATTAGTCAAGTAGCCAGAAATCAAACATCGAAGAATTTTTTAAGATCAACATGACATCCTTGTCGTTATGCTTTTTAAAATTATTATAAAAATGTTAAAAATATTCTTATTTATTTATTATTAAAAAATAGCGTTAGAAACGGAATGCATAAGAATTTATAACATTAGAACATGTTAAAAAGTTTTAAAAAATATATTGAAACTTGGTCACGTTAAAAGAAAGTTGAATCACCAAACTTGGACCACCTTCGGTGATATCGTGTGGAATTTACGATAATGGGCACCTTTCGATAGACATGATTTCGAGAGAATTGCATAGCGCCATTCGAAAAGTAGATTATGCAACTTTGGATTATCGTTCAAATAAGGCTTTTGAGGCCAAGGAGAAACAACTTCCAAGGAGAAAAAAAATCGATTTTTCAAAAAGTTCTCCAAATCGGCTGATTTTTTGTACTCGGGGGTTTTCGGAAATGGAGAATAAGAAAGCGAAGAAATTTTTCAATTTTGATCACAAGAAGGGGTCTAATTCAATTTTTTAATTTTTCACGTGCGCGTAAATTTTAAGTGTATGTAAAATTTAAGATTCCCTACTTTTCCCCTCCGAGCGTGTTTAAAAGTTGGCAATTAAAATTTTGAATGCCCGCGGAAGCAGGTTTTCGTTTTAATACACAGACTTTTGGCGGAAATTCTATTTTTTTTATAAATATGTTAAAATTTTCAAAAAGGGCAATTGCAGTATTTTTTATAAATCTATGAGACAAATAAAATGACAAAAAATGATCCAATTTGAATATTGTTTTGGGTTATTGAAACGAAATTTCTGATTCGTGTTTTTGCTTCAATAACCCAAATCAATGTTCAAAATAGATAATTTTAGTGTCATTTTATTCGTCTCATAGATTTATAAAAAAGATTTTGTCTTTTTATGAAAACTTTAACATCTTTATAAAAAATGGAATTTCTGCCAAAAGTCTGTGCACATGTGTTTTCTAAAGTGACAAATTATGTGATTTTCAATTCTCATATTTGGAAGGTGGTATATACCCGTTTTTTATGCGAAAAACACGAATTTGAGGTCCATTTTTGTGTCAGAGGTCGAAAAACATGGTTTTCGGGAAATTTGTTTTTTTGCAAAAATGTAGTTTTTTTCAAAAAATACAAGTTTTTTATACAAAAAGTGTTGTTCGAGCATGGATTTTTGCTCTTATTTTTTAGAGCAAGCATAGGGGAACATTTTCGACTGTCATTTGTCTACGGGCGATTCTTGGTTCAAGAGAAAACTTGGCTCAAGAGAATTTTTTCGAAAATTGGTAAAAATGGCCTATTTCAAGAAAGTCCATTTTTTCTCAAGTTATAAGCTAGAGCCGCTAAAGTGCCGCGTGTTTTTTTAAAGGTCATTACACAATCCTCAAAGCTGTATGTTAATTTTGAACCAAAAAAATGCCTCCAAAATGCTCCGATGATTTTTAGCCTCAAAAATGACTCCAAAGAGATGAAAAGGCATACAACTCTTGAAATTCGAAAAATTTTCATGCAATAGCTGTTTTAATAGCTCGGATAGCTCACTAAATCATCAGATTTTTTTAGAAAACAAAATTATTGAAAAAAATTTATTTTCGATTTTTCTAGCCCAAAAATAGTGAAAATCACGGTTTTTAATAGACACACTTTCTTGAGTGTTCAAAGGTTGCCTTAAACGGTTCGAGCGCGCTCCAAGTTGAATTTATTTAGTGAGGTTAACGCATGTGAAAGTTTTTAAAAGTCATTTCGAGTCAAAATTCGAGGAACAAAAAATTCAAAACCATGTCCGAAGCTCAATACCATCGATTTTACGTGTATTTTTTGAATTTTCTAACTTCTCTAAAACACCCAAGATAATTTTTTTCGGCCAAAATTTCTTTCTAGAAGATGTATTTCATTATGGAGAACATTTCTAGCGTGGTTTCGAAAAAATCCGAAAAAAATTTTTTTCGGCTTCTAATCTCTACTACTAAGTGTAAAAATGGCTAAACAATCGAAGTTTCTCGGATTTTTTTGAAACCACGCTAGAAATGTTCTCCATATTGAAATACATCTGCCAGAAAGAAATTTTGGCCCAAAAAAATTATCTTGGGTATTTTATAGAGGTTAGAAAATTCAAAAAATACACGTAAAATCAATGGTATTGAGCTTCGACCATGGTTTTGAATTTTTAGCCACCCTCGGATTGACTCGAAATGACTTTTAAAAACTTTCCCATGCGCTAATCTCACTATATAATTCATTTTCGCTGCTAAATTCGATAATCACAGAATTTGTCAGAAAAAAACACATGTGTATTGAGACGAAAACCTGTTTTGACAATTTCCTTACACAAGGTGGGCCAAAAAAGTGGCTTTTTATTTTTTGCGACCAGGAAATTTATTTTTCTAAAAATGAGCCCTCTAAGGGGTAATTTTATGCGAGGAACCTATTGCGCGCATTCCCGGAGCATGAAAACGCTTCCCTGAACCTGATTCAGAGAAAAATTGGTTTTGAAGTGAAACTGGTTATTGGGGGAAGCGGGGGTGCAGATCTGGGTCAATCTCGGCCGAAAAATTTTTTCCTTCATCTTCGAAAAGTGACTTTTTAGGGGTAATTTTATGTGGGGAACACAAATCTTCTTCTTACTCTTCTTCTTGGACTGACAAACCGAGGGGAATGAGAATCCCTTGATTCCTGTCTAGCATACAGGGTCCGAGGCCCACAGGGACCGGCCCCATGGGGCCGGTCCCTGTGGGCCTCGAAAATGCATGATTTTATTTAGACCTCCCAAAGCCCCACCGGCCCCGGGCTGCCCCCTAGGGCCCCCGGTCCCATGGGGCCGGCCCCTTTTCGACCCCTGCTAGGATATGTCTGGGCCTAGACCCGGAAATAGAACAGGAAGGTCTGGGCTTAGACCAGGCCCGTAGCCCAGGGGTACCGGGAGCTCGTGTCCTCAAACATAAAAATTCTTAGGAAAAATGTAAATACCAAAGAAAAGAATGAAAATTTTTGAAACATTTCTTTAAAAAAAAGAGATTTTACATCTTGGTGCCCCTTCCACAAATTGGATTCTGGTTACGGGCCTTGCAGTTCTTTTTACGTCTGGCCAAACCCGGATCTATAACTGAACTGGGCTGGCTAGATCGTTGAAGATCAGAATCCCCTTATTCCTTTCTCGCCTATGTCTTAGCCTAGACCTGGACACAGGGCTGCGCTGAAACAGTCCTAATAAACGGAACTTGAAAACAGAAATGACCGGTAATTAACGGAACAGGAGCAATTGTTCAATCACTGCCTTGTCGGACATTCGGCAGTTCTAGAACTAGGCCCGACTCGGTCCTATACTTGGATTTGATTGGATTGACCAGAGGGTATTCAAAATCTCTCAATCTAGAGATTGTAAGATCAGAGGACTCATTCCCGGCTCGTTCCAAACCATGAGTCCCTACGACAATACCCATTTTTGCTCTCTTTTTAGTTGCTAAAGCATCACCTGATATTTCAAATGAAACAAAACAGTCTTTATTGTCCTACAGAAACTCTTTGTTTAAAGCTTTGTACAATTATTACGTAGAAAATTTTCAAGATTATGTGAAGAAATTAGATGTTTTAACTTCTATATATTCAGATTTTCAAGTAAATTTGATTTTTTTAACGAATTTTTATAACATTTTTTTAGGATATGTATGCAAGTCTTAACATATATCTAGAAATTTTAAGAACTAATAATCGATCTCTACTTTATGAACGACTTCAAGAAGATGAAGTAGTCGTGAACAAAAATATTGAAAATGAGATTATTCCAGAATTTTAGACACGTTATCTCTAAGAATTGAGTTCTATGGGGATCTAGAAAAAAGTGTTTCAAAATTTGTTGAAACTAAAAAAATCTTAAAGTATACATGGCACTTATTGGAAAAAATAAAAGAATTTTGGCGCGAAAGTATAACCCTTCAGAGATACAGGGCACTCAATTTTCGACCTTTTGCCAAATTTTATCCTTGTTTATAATGCGCATAACTCGGCGAGGTTAACCACAAATTTGATGATCTTGGGCTCGCTAGATTCCTTGAAACACTAGCTACCAATATTATCTAGACATCTTTATGTCAAACCTTTAAGAAAAGTTAGAAAAATTGAAAATACTAAAAAAAATCCAGATTATTCATAGGTCTAAATTTCAATATTTTAGCCATATCACCCCAGAAAAATTTGAGCGGGCGGAAATTTCTAGCCATATTAGGTTGATGCATAAGTCTTGATCGGTTATTTACAATTGACTTTTAGCGCTAAGAAAGACAGCCGGCCTTTGACCGTTTATATATTTCTATAGAGCAGAACACAAGCTGCAAATATGTCGTGTTTGACACTTTTTCTCGTTTTTATTTTTATTCGTTTTATTTCGAAATTCTTTTACCGGAATCTTCCAACTAATCATATTTGTCACATAATTTTTCATGAATGGAAAAAAGGAAATACAGTAGCTCAAACAGCTCATAATATTAACGCCTTCTAAGTCGAGGGCTCAACTTCTGAAATCACATGTCGGAGCTGGTTTCACCGGTTTAAACGCTTTAAAGATGGAGACTATAGTTTAGAAGACCAACCACGTGCCGAAGGCTTGCTGAATTAGAAAATCAACGATTGATTGAGCTACTCCAAAAAGACAATAGGCAAACTACTCGCGAATTGGCAGAGCAGCTCGACATCGATCATAGCACCGTAGACAGACATCTTGATACAAATATAAACTTGGCGCCTGGGTACCATATGACCTTATTGAAGGCAATAAACGAAGCATTATTTCAATCTTCAAAGTTCTTTACAGCTGATACAACAATTGATATTCTTCCGACGCCTAATTAAAGAGAACGAGAAGTAAAACATTTACACAAACATGAGATACAACGGAGTTGGCAGGTGAAAAGCCATCACCTCATCCAAAGCCTGATTTGCATCACAAAAAGATGCAGCTTAGTGTATGGTGAGATCTACAATGACCGATATACTGGGAGAAACGACTTTTCTCATTTATGCCAACATTTTTATAAAGTTAAAGATTTTTATAGAATGGAGGCTGGTAAAATAAGAAAAGTATTTCATAGAAGGGGCGCGACATAACTGGGCACTATGAAAATTCATGTTATTCCTTTACCATTCAGAAACGACATTTCTCATATAAGCCAACATTTTTATCAAGTTAAAAATTTTTTATAGAATGGAGGCTGGTAAAATAAGAAAAGTATTTCATAGAAGGAGCGCGACATAACTGGGCACATGAAAATTCCTGTTATTCCTTTACCATTCAGCACGACATTTCTCATATATGCCAACATTTTTATCAAGTTAAAGATTTTTATAGAATGGAGGCTGGTATAAATAAGAAAAGTATTTCATAGAAGGGGCGCGACATAACTGGGCACGGCTATGGCCTAGCTCGTTACACCCATAGCAGACTCGAAATTCGCATAATTGTTTTAATCAATTTTGGGCCCCTCTGGGGGTAATTTTAGGCGTAGAATCCGAAAAAACTATTAATTTTGTATGAAAAAATTTTTTAAGGGGTCAAAACAGGGGGTACCCCCTATTTTTGAAAAAATTTTTAAAAATCGATATGGGTATCATTTAGGAGTAATTTGTTGTATAGAATTCAGTAAAACTGTTTATCTTACAATAAAAATATACAAATTTAAAACAAATGCAATTTTTTCAAAAATAGGGGGTACCCCCTGTTTTTACCCCTTAATTTTTTCATAAAAAATTAATAGTTTTTTCGGATTCTACACCTAAAATTACCCCTAAATGATACCCATATCGATTTTTTTTTAAATTTTCAAAAATAGGGGGTACCCCCTGTTTTGACCCTTAAAAAAATTTTCATAAAAAATTAATAGTTTTTTCGGATTCTACGCCTAAAATTACCCCCAGAGGGGACCAAAATTGATTAAAACAATTATGCGAATTTCGAGTCTGCTATGGGTGTAACGATAATAGATAGTTTTCATAGTAGCCACTGGGCACTATGAAAATTCCTGTTATTCCTTTACCATTCAGAAACGACATTTCTCATATATGCCAACATTTTTATCAAGTTAAAGATTTTTTATAGAATAGAAGCTGGCATAAATGAGAAAAGTATTTAATAGAAGGGGCGCGACATAACTAGGCACTATAAATATTGACCCTGATTCAGGGTAATTTTCAAAAACACCCTAAACGTTGCCAAATGAGCCAATTTGTTGTAATCGGGGGTTTTCGGTTATGGCGAACACGAATCTGAAAGAGTTTTTCGATTTTGACTTCAGGATCCCTATATACTGTATTGACCCTGATTCAGGGTAATTTTTCAAAAACACCCTAAAATTTTTTCAGATTCATATTCCCCTACACTAAAACCCCAAGTACAAAAAATTGGCCCATTTGGCGACGTTTTAGGGTGTGAAAATTACTCTGAATCAGGGTCAATACAGTATATAAGAATCTTGAAGTCAAAATCGAAAAATTCCTTCAGATTCGTGTTCGCCATAACCGAAAACCCCCGAGTACAAACAATTGGCTCATTTGGCGACGTTTTAAGGTGTTTTTAAAAATTACCCTGAATCAGGGTCAATACAGTAGAGCACATAATCCTTAAATATTAAACGCGCTATGTGTGTCTGTTTGTTTGTGCTATCTCCGTCACCTTAAGTTCAATTCCGTCACGGCCTATACCAATCGATAGGGCTCGGTGAGAGAAGAAAAACGAGACCAAAATCATGGGGGTACCCCTTCTGGAAAAATTAATTTTTTCATTTTCGCCTTTTATGCTTTAAAATCTGCTCAGAAATGAAAAATCATATGTTTATATGCCTTCATGTCTCATTGGAAAAGGCGTAGCTTTGCAGCCTTGAAAGGCGCAGGTTCGACCCCCGATTCTGCCTAAGTATTTTTGCATTTCAATTAATGTTTTTTTTAAATTGATTTATTTGAAAAAAACGAAAATTGATTAGAAATTGAAAAAATTAAAAATCGAAACTTTTAAAAAAAATTCAAAAATTGAAAAAAATTAGAAAAAATCAAAAGAAATTGAAAAAAATTCGAAAAAAAGGCGTGTAGGGCCGTGCCTGCTATGAAGCATTAGATAACAACTTAACTGTTGTGAGATTTAATGAATCCTAGCCTGATGGACCGCCCACGTCGGAACAAGAGATTGACGATTCGGGGGTACCCTAGAGGTATATTAGATAAATTATCCGGAAATGCTGTAGCTTGGTCAACCTGGACCGCGCCCTAGGTATACAAATGATTGCCTACGAGTTTGCATAACCCCGTTTCTGACTTCGCGTTCACCTTGATCGATATGGTTTGCCCCCCCCCCTCGGAAGCACTTGGAGGTGCTTGGAAGCGCTCGGCAGAACTCGTAGACACTTGGAAACGCTCGGAGGCGTTCTAAAGCACTCAGAGACACTCGGACGAATTCGTAAGCACTTGCAGGCGCTTGGAAGCGCTCGGAAGAACTCGTAAGCACTCAGAAGAGCTCGGAAGCACTAGGAAGCAATCGGATCAGATCGGAGATCTCGTTCGGGGGCGCTCGAAGATCGGGTCGGAAAATCTTCACTGCCCTCCGAGTGCGATAGCGCTCGATCCCCAGTTTATTTTTTTTATAAATTGAGGATAAATTTAATTAGGATAAATTTTAAGGGATAAATTTTAAATGGGATAAATTTTAAGTGGGAAAAATTCTAAGGGATAAATTTTAAGTTTTCGAAATAATGATAGGTGATCTCGTTTCATTCGTATTTTGAGCTGACTAAAGGGCATGTNTTGAGGATAAATTTAATTAGGATAAATTTTAAGGGATAAATTTTAAATGGGATAAATTTTAAGTTTTCGAAATAATGATAGGTGATCTCGTTTCATTCGTATTTTGAGCTGACTAAAGGGCATGTCCCACAGAGAGAGTATTCTAAATAAGTGCCTCGAGATGCATCTCGATGACCCTAAATTTTGTGTACTGGCACGAAATATAAAACATCATAACCATTTCATGTCAATACATCGAATTCAGGAGTCTCGACGGGTGAAAATCGTTATCGAGATGCGAAAATATTTGCCACATTTTCATTAGCATTTTTGGATAACCGCAAAAATTTATGGAAATGCGATTATTTTTAAAACCATTTTGCGATTCTTTTGCCAAAATTTTATGCGATGTTGCGATTAATCGCATCGTCATCAATCTAATTAGAATCTTCTTTGACTGAATTCGAGTCAATATCGTATTAGGTATATGGGCTAAAAAGTTCAACAGAGATTTTGGCATTTATTTGAAAAAACGAGGTTTTTGAGGTATAGTGCTGAAAACCCATGAAAAAAGACGCTCCGGGAAAAAAGTTTTATGGATTTTAATTCCCCAGATATCAGTCTACAATTCCCTCAAGCTAACTCAAAATTGACCATGGAAATCAGAAAGATGAAAAGTGATAGTTTATTATTGATAAATTACATACAATTATTGATAAAAGATTATAAGACAATATACATATATTTTATTCGGTTCCCATCCTTTACACCATTCCTTCAGCTATTGTGGTCAGTAGAGTCCTCCGTCTCATTGGGGATTTTTGGC
>OZJO01004850.1:0-16111 GCA_900406225.1 Acrobeloides nanus | reverse complement strand
AAAAAAATTTCATCGAAAACGAGCGAAAAATGCCGATTTTAGATGTATTTTTTGAGCGGCAACAACTTATGAAACAATCCAATATATGTCTCTGTGCCGAAAAATTTTTTCGGCACAGACTTTTTTCCCATTGAAACACATGTGCTTATGTTGTTCGAGGATGTCCACTTTATTCCACTAATACAAGTTTTTTCGAAATCGTGATATGGTCAAGATTGAAAGATTGAGTAATATTTATGACTTATCATTTTAGTTTGATCGGAACTTGTTTGTGTTTTTTGAGCGTGCATTTTTAAAATTCGTAGTTTCTGCCATCAATTATGTCTAGAACTGAACTCAAACACAACAGAAGAACAGAGAAATAGAATAAATTTCTCGTGAAAGAGACAGACACAGCAGAGGACCAACTCAAGCACAGAATGACTAGACTAGATAGTGCATAAATAAAAGGCGGAAATTTCTTTGGCTTAGTATCAAGAGTTGCTTGATAATATTTTTAACCTTGTATAAGCTTGCTTTATTTAAAATATTTATACTTAAAAATATTATGGTGGCTGCCAAAAACAATAGTATAAGTAAGATTTTTTCACTCGAAAACGAAAAGTAAAGATTTTAGGAGTTCTTGTGACAGGGGCTTCTGGTTATGTAGGGAGTAATTGTGTTCAGCAACTGTTGGCCGGTGGATATAATGTTAGAGGAACGGTTAGAAGTCTCAAAAATAAGGAAAAGGTTCAGCCGCTGAGAAATTTGAGATATGCTCGAGAAAGATTGGAATTGGTAGAAGCTGATTTGCTGGAGTCTAATTCATGGCCAAAGTAAGAAAAACTTAAACTTAGGATTATGTTAAGAAAATGGATTTTTTTACAATAGATTTTAAAATTAAAATGGACAAAACATAGTCGATCTGCTCTATATGATCAACATCATGATAGGATCCATCTTAGACCTAGAGTTAAGTCTAAGCTTTGTGCCTATCGAAGCGCTCCCTATCATGATATGCGTCGTTTAGAGAAAATCAATTATACTAACAAAGGAATCTCAACATAGGCCCCGGGCTTTGTTCTAAAAGTCGAATGTATTGTTTAAATTCATCAAAAAACAATATTTTTGGCGCTATTCCTAGTTTCTGATGTGGAAGAAAATTTTTCCTACAGGCTTTACAAGAATTTTTCCCGTATTTTTTCATTTTAAGGCCATATCTGAGCCAATTTAAATCCGGTTGGCCTGAGAGATAGAGCATTGAATTCCTGAGATCACGACGAACAACTTTGTAGAACATCACTTTTTATGGAAACCTTTGTATGATGGAGAAAATTCGTTGGAAAATATTGATTCTTTTGATTGAAATCTTGAGTATGATATATCATAACTCAAGAAATACTCAAGCAATTAAAGGAAACAATATTTTCAAACGGATTTTCTTCATCACACAACGGTTTTCATAAAAAGTGATGTTCTACAAAGTTGTTCGCCGTGATCTCAGAAATTCAACGCTTTATCGCTCAGGCCAACCGGATTTAAATTGGCTGAAATATGGCCTTAAAACGAAAAAATACGGGAAAAATTCTTGTAAGGTTCGTAGGAAAAATTTTCGTCCCCATCAGACGCTAGGAATAGAGCCAAAAATATCGTTTTTAGATGAATTTAAATAATACATTCGACTTTTGGAGAAAAGCCCGGGGTCTATGTTGAGGTTCCCTTGTAAATCCAATTATAAAGTTGTTTATTTTAAGGGTTCTTTTAAAAAATTAATTTTATAAATCCTATGCCACCTAGCTTAATCACAGACATATATTTCATTGTTATTTTAACCTTTTTTAGAGCAGTAGATTCCTGTGACTATGTCCTTCATGTTGCAAGCCCACTTCAGTTAGTTGCTGATGCAAACACGATAAAAACTGCTGTTGAAGGAACCTTGAACGTCTTAAAAGCCTGCTCCAAATGTAATACAGTAAAAAAAATCGTGTTGACAAGCTCTGTTTCCTCTATTATATGTAAGAGTTTTGGGTTTGGTTGGGAAAGGAATTTATTAAAATGGCATCTCTGTATGATCTTTAGCAATTTCCTCAAGTTTATACAACCAAATATTAATGCCATAAAGCTTCTTTTCTAATACTATTTTGGCTAGTAGTTTATTTATTATTTTTAGACGGTCATGAAGACAATAATCATGTTTTCACTGAAAAAGACTGGTCTAATGTCAACGGAAAAAATATCGATACATATTCGAAGAGTAAAACTCTTGCTGAAAAAGCGGCATGGGAATTTCTTGATTCTATACCTGGTGAAGATAACAAGTTCAAGTTGACCTGTTTGAACCCAGGATTAATCATTGGACCTTCTCTAACGGATGATCAAGGAACTAGTGTTACTGTACTTAAGCTTAAACGTATAACATCCTTTATAAGCCTTTTTTAGTTGATCAAACGTATCCTAAATCATGAAATGCCTGGCCTTCCAGAGTTGTATTTCAATAGTGTTGATGTTAGAGATGTTGCCAAGGCCCATATTCTTGCTATGGAAAACCCCAAAACTGATGGAGAACGCATTATTTTAGCCTATGATCATGGCGATTGGGTAGCAGACATTTCTGGGTATTTGATCAAGGAATTTGAACCTCAAGGTATGCTAAAAACTGTCAGATTTATATAGAAAACCAGGAAGATATTGCAAATCTCCTAAATAAAATATGCAAATTTTGTCAACGCTATTTATACTTTTTCAAACGTTTAACGAAATGCAATACCCCCAGAAATTTTAGATTTGTTTTGGCACTATGAAATTTTTAAGTTTAAGATCATAAATAGTTGAAATTCTATACTTAAGCTCAAAAATTATATGGTTAATGTTAGATTTCTTATAAATGCTAGGTTTTCTAGTCAAACTCTAGTGAATCTAGGCTTGTGCTTAGAGGCTTATTACCTAATATCACTTTTTAGGTTATCGCATACCAACATGGAAAATTCCCTGCTCCATTATGTGGCTAGGTTCATTTTTTGATGAAACTGCTAAAAATGCACTGGGCTTAATTGGCGTGGAACATAAGCTTAGTAATAACAAGGTAATTTTCCAGAACAATACTTTTATACACAAAATTTTTTAGGCAAAAAATCTCCTAGACTTCCAGTTCATACCTACGGAAAAAGCTCTTGTTGACATGGGGTATAGCCTAATTGAAAAAGGAATAGTACCAAAGAAGGAAGGATATAAACCACGAACACATCTTTAAATGGCTATATACAGGGTTGTCCAAAATCATGTCCACACCTTGTAATTTCCATTTTTACACAAAATAAACAGTCGAAGGGATCATTTCTGGGAGTAATTTTATGCGAGAAATCGATTGCGCCCATTTCCAAGCCCTTAAAACCAATACCTGACCCCGAAAACTAGAAATGAGTTTTTCAGCTATTCAAATAGGTGACGAATTTTCCTCGATAGACAATTTCCTAGATGATGTTTTTCGTGAAAAAATTCGTCATCTATTTGAATGGCTGAAAAAAACTCATTTTCTCGACACAAAATTACTCTCAAATTTCTCTTAGCTGTACCCTTTAGTTTTTTATCCATAACTTTTGGTGTATATGTTGTAGCCGATTTAGGATTTCAGCTGATTCCGAATCGGCTATCCAATTTAGAATCATCGATCTTGATTCTAAATCGACTAACCGATCAAGAATCTCCCAGACGGCTAGCCGATACTGAATCAGAATCGATATCACAGGAGCCGATCCGGAGTATTTTAAAGTTTATGTAACATATTGTAATATATTATGTTTTATGCGAGTTAAAATGGCTTTATCAACCAATAATATTAAAATAATAACAATTCAACAATGACAAGCTTACACAAAGTTAAACATAACAAATAATAAAAGAGACCGAAATAAATATATCACTTGTTTTGGCTCGTCTTGCTGTGGTGGCATCGACTGTTGCACTTCCTTCTGGTTTGTAAATTTTTAAGGGGTTTGAAATTTCGGCACTATAACTTTTGTCAAGGGTTTTGTCACGCTAACTTTTGTCACGGATACAAAATACAAACCGCGAAAAATCAACTTATTTCGATTTGTAGTTTGTATCCGTGACAAAAGTTAGCGTGACAAACTCAAGTCGTGACAAAAGTTATAGTGCCGAAATTTCGGATGTTTTGGAGGATTTTGAAAAGTTTCAAAGGACTTAAGAAGGTTTCTTAAATCTTCAGAGAGTTTCTTATTTTTGATTTGTTGGAAGGTTTCGAAGGATTTTAAAAAGTTTTGGACGGTTTCTTAAAGGGGGGGGGAAACCACTTTCATCAGAAAATCCGGTTTTTAGCAGAAACAAACAAAGTGTAAGAGCATGTTGTACAGGGTGTTTAAAAAAAATCGTACTTTTCAAAAATATTGTTGTGCAAAAACTTTTTTTTCTTCAAGCGGAATTCGAACCAGGGACCTTTGTGACATATAAGCCGCCGATTTGTCACTGCACCACCGAGTCTGATGTTGAAATATATTTTTTCAAACCAAGTGCTAGTTAAAAAAGGTCGAAAAAAATCTATATTTTCCCTGAATCAGGGTCAGGAAAGCATTTTCAATTTTCGGCAATGCGCGCAATCGATTTCTCGCATGATTTTACCTCTAAAAATTCAAAAATTTTGTCATACAGCCGTATTTTTGAAAAGTACGGTTTTTTTTTAAACACACACCCTGTATATTTATTATATCTAATAAAGGGTACTTAAACGTCACCCCTACACACACCGGATCCAACCGCTACACTTTGTCGTCAAAGTTGGATCATTTTATTCCTTTTTGGCAGTTGATTTTATTTCAATTCATCTTTTATGGTCTTAGCATATACATTGAAATAAAATTCTTTCCTCTTGCTTTATCGTCACCCTTGAAATTCTCTGGAAGTTGCTCGAACATAAAGATAGGAAACAAGACACTATAACAGCAAAGATAGCCAAAACAAGGAATAAACGCAATAGAGTAGCCATGTTTTGAGAGAGACTAAGCTTTTCTTCCCTTAAACTCCGACATTAATTATAACAATATCTTAAAACAAAAATCATATATTACAGCAAGTCTTCGACTAATTTGGTTATCAAAAAAATTCTCCTCTATGTTGTTCAAGGACGTCTACTTTATTGCATCAATACAAGTTTTTTCGAGCTCGTGAAATGGTAAAAATTGAAAGTTTTCATGGGTAATGCTTATGACTTATCGTACACAAAATAGTTTGATCGGAATGAACTTATTTGCGTTTTTTGAGCTTTTAAAATTCGTAGTTTCAATTTTTACTAGAACTGGACTCAAACTACAACAAAGAAAGACAATAAATTTCTTGCATAATTTTCGTTGAATAGAGACAGACACAGCAGAGGACCAACTCAGGCACAGAATGACTAGACTAGCTAGTGCATAAAATTTCTTTGGCTTAGCATCAGTTTCTTGGGAATATTTTTAACCTTGTTTAAGCTTGCTTTATTTAAAATATTTTTATTTAAAAATATTGTGATGCCTGCCAGTAACAATAGTATAAGTAAAATTTTTTCACTCGAAAACGAAAAGTAAAAATTTTAGGAGTTCTTGTGACAGGGGCTTCTGGTTATGTAGGGAGTAATTGTGTTCAGCAACTGTTGGCCGGTGGATATAATGTTAGAGGAACGGTTAGAAGTCTCAAAAATAAGGAAAAGATTCAGCCACTGAGAAATTTGAGATATGCTCGAGAAAGATTAGAATTGGTAGAAGCTGATTTGCTGGAGTCTAATTCATGGCCAAAGTAAGAAAAACTCTTATGAAGTTTTTTTATTTTAAGGGTTCTTTTAAAAAATCCATTTTTTAAATCCTATGCCACCTAGCCTAAGCATAGACTTGACATATACATCTTCGATGTAGCGGATAAAACTTGGAACACCTTCGATTTTGGAGCCATTCTTGTTTTGCTCATAAATTTTTATAAGATCACCCAAATGTCTTGATTCTGATTTGACTTTAAAGCTTGGAGTCCGGACTTTATGATAATATCAAAACAAGGTTATTTGAAAGATTCTATCAAAAGTTATAAACAAAACAAGAAAGGCTCCAAAATCGAAGGTGTTCCAAGTTTTTTGTCCGCTACTGTATTTCATTGTTATTTTAACCTTTTTTAGAGCAGTAGATTCCTGTGACTATGTACTCCATGTTGCAAGCCCTTTTCAATTAGGTTCTGATGAAAACACGATAAAAACTGCTGTTGAAGGAACCTTGAACGTCTTAAAAGCCTGCTCCAAATATAATACAGTCAAAAAAGTCGTGCTGACAAGCTCTATGGCCTCTGTTGCATGTAAGAGTTTTGAGTCTGGTTGGGAAAGGAATTCATTAAAATGGCATATCCGTTTGATCTTTAGTAATTTCCTCAAGTTTATACAACCAAACATTAATGCCATAAAGCTTCTTTTCTAATACTATTTTGGCTAGTAGTTTATTTATTATTTTTAGATGGGCACGAACACTATAATCATGTTCTCACTGAAAAAGACTGGTCTAATGTCAATGGAAAACATATGAATAACTATTTGAAGAGTAAAACTCTTGCTGAAAAAGCGGCATGGGACTTTGTTGATTCTATACCTCGTGGAGATAACAAGTTCAAGTTGACATGTTTGAACCCAGGATTAATCATTGGACCTTCTCTAACGGATGATCAAGGAACTAGTGTTACTGTACTTAAGCTTAAACGTATAACATCCTTTATAAGCCACTTTTAGTTTATCAAGCGTATCCTAAATCATGAAATGCCTGGTCTTCCAAAGTTGTATTTCAATAGTGTTGATGTTAGAGATGTTGCCAAGGCTCATATTCTTGCTATGGAAAACCCCAATACTGATGGAGAGCGCATTATTTTAGTCTATGATAATGGCGATTGGGCAGCAGACCTTGCTGGGTATTTGGCCAAGGAATTTGGACCTCAAGGTAGGCTAAAAACTGTCAAATTTATATAGAAAACCAGTGAGAAATTGCAATTCTTCGAAAGTCGAAAATTGAAAGTTTAAAATTATAAATAAGATATGCGAATTTTGTCAACACTATTTATACTTTTTCAACTTTAAGGAATTGCAATACCTCCAGAATTAGATTTGTTTTGGCACTATGAAATATCTAAGTTTAAGATCATAAATACAGGGTGACTAACGAAATGGAGTATTTTTATTTTCGATATTTCTGACTTATTAGTTATACTAAATCGACTTTTTAGAGATAAAAAATGAAATGGAATATTTTTATTTTTCGATATTTATTCAACAAAAATTATTCAAAACACAATAAATAGCAATAAAACAAAGATATTTATTCGAACCATCCACCATTTGCATCAATGCAGGACTTTAAGCGCTTCGGAAAGTTGTCCACGATCTTGATCAGGGTCTCCAATGTAATTTCGTCCCAAGCTTTCTTCAACGCTCGTTTCAGTGATTCGACGTTCGGGTGGGGTTTCTGACACGCTTTTTCTTGGAGAATCGACCAGATTGCGTAGTCCATGGGGTTGAGATCCGGACTGTTCGGGGGCCATTTGCCTATCGGGTTGCGCCAGTGGGGGTCGACAGTGATGACATCGGGGCGTTGTGCGCAATAATAATAGCTTCTCTCAAATTTTGTAAATGCTTCATTTTTTATCCCTAAAAAGTCGATTTAGTATAACTAATAAGTCAGAAATATCGAAAATAAAAATATTCCATTTCGTTAGTCACCCTGTAGTAAGAATTCTAGACTTAAGCTCAAAAAGGTAAGACTCGACTTTACAGAAGAACTCAAAGACGCATGGAATCGATTTAAATGCGTTCGAAACGACCTGAAAACACATTCGAAGCATATAAAACGTGGAACCAATTCGTTTTTAGGTCACTTTGAGGGGTCAAAATACCCTATTTTTAAAGTTTTTCCTTTTGTAACAAGGTCAAACTTTTGATGGATAGATTTTAAGTCTCTGTATAATTCGTTTCACGAGGACATCAGAAAAATTTCCCAGAAGAGTGGTCAAGTGGTTAGGGCGCCGGTCCATGGATCTGAAGGTCGCGGGTTTGATCCCGCTAGGGGCAAAAACTTTTCCTTTGGTCGAAACTTGCTGAAAATTTTTGCCCTACCGTTTTTTGATGCGGGGAATCCATTTTTGATGGAATTTGGACCTGTTTTTCGATGAGAAACCGAGATATAGAACCCGGGAGTGCTAAAAAACGCATTTTTTCACTTTATAAACAACATAGGTCTACTGGAACAAAAAATTTTACATCAAAAACAAAAAAAATAAATTTTTTGAACACAATCCATTAAAAATTTTATACAAAATAACGATTTTTTGGTGTTTTCTTCGAGTTTATAGCGAAAAAATGCGTTTTTAGCACTCCCCGGGTTCTATATCTCGGTTTCTCATCGGAAAACAGGT
Source organism: Acrobeloides nanus (assembly GCA_900406225.1). Taxonomy (NCBI): domain Eukaryota; kingdom Metazoa; phylum Nematoda; class Chromadorea; order Rhabditida; family Cephalobidae; genus Acrobeloides; species Acrobeloides nanus. Next base: position 7,708 of record OZJO01004850.1, on the reverse strand, counting down.
CCAAATTCCATCAAAAATGGATTCCCCGCATTAAAAAACGGTAGGGCAAAAATTTTCAGCAAGTTTCGACCAAAGGAAAAGTTTTTGCCCCTGGCGGGATCGAACCCGTGACCTTCAGATCCATGGACCGACGCCCTAACCACTTGACCACTCTTCCGGGAAATTTTTCTGATGTCCTCATGAAACGAATTATAGTGCAGTGGCGAAGCTGTCGGCTGTTGCATCACACTAGAGGCGGGTTCGACACCCGCTCATGCGAAAAACTTTTTGCGGCTTAGAGTAGCTAACTGCGCATATTCACTTCCCAGACACTATTTGCAAAAATATTTATATATTTTTTGCTACTATTTTTTACTCCTATTCATATTTTTCGACACATGTCTACTTTCCCGGCATAGTAAAAAAGGGCCTTTTGCGTGTTTCACATTTCTGGGCTTTTTCCTCGACATTTTTTACCATTTTTCTTCTGCGGCCCCCTTGGTCGGAGGTAGACAACCTAATGGATTTATAGGGTAATGGGTGGCTGGCCTTCGGCCAATTTCGATGATCTCGGTGTCATTGGAAAGCTGGTGACGTGGGCTACAACTTTTATATCAGGCATATGGGGTCATTTCATGGAAAAAATCGTCGAAAAGTTAGAATTTCTGTAAAAAGTCCTGTCCTCCCGAGGGGCCAAAAATACAAAGAAAAGGCTAGAAAAAAACTACAATATTTATATTGGGTATAAGGGGCCATGTAGTAGAAAAAGTAGTATAAAAATTATGTTTTTTCACACTTTTTCACAAAAATCCTGTTACCTGAGGGGTCATAAATTCAAACAGGTGGCTCTAGGAAAAAACTTTGTTCCCACGGGAGCTTCTGATTGGCCTTAAAAATTATCTACAACACCTCTAATTTGTTTAGACTTATTCCCGGGCCAAATCTTGTACCCCAAAAATATTTTTTTGGCTCTGAAGCTGGAGGCCCATGAATGTTGGGCAAAACAGAGATTTTTTTACACAATAGTATTTTGAGCATATCACTTGATGGTTAAATCCACTTTCGGTGATCTCGATATAGTTGGAAAGCTGGAGACGCGGGTTACAATTTTTATGTCGGGTGTATGGCGTCATGCTATGGAAAAAGTGGTTGAAAAATTAGGTTTTCCGCAAAAGTCTGGGTCCCCTGAAGGCACAGAAATTCAAAGAAATGACTCTAGAAAAAACTTTGTTCCCACGGGAGCTTTCAGTTGACCCCAAATTTATAGTCCTTAATAAATTTTTTGAAAAAATTGAATTGTCGGAAAAAGCGACAAGATGACTGAAAAACCAACTAATTTGTCGGATTTTTGCCAGTCTTACTTATAAACGTTAGGTTTTCTAGTCAAACTCTAGTGAATCTAGGCTTATGCTTAGAGGCTTATTATCAATGTCATTTTTTAGGTTATCGCATACCAACATGTAACATTCCCTACCCCGTTGTGTGGCTAGGCTCATTTTTTGATGCAACTGCCAAAGATGCACTTGGCTTAATTGGTGTGGAACAGAAGCTTAGTAATAATAAGGTAATTTCCCAGTATAATACTTTTATATACAAATTTTTTAGGCGAAAAATCTCCTAGACTTCCATTTCACACCTACGGAAAAAGCTCTTGTTGATATGGGATATAGCCTAATTGAAAAAGGAATAGTACCAAAGAAGGAAGGATATAAATCACGAACAAGTCTGTAAATTCTATATCCAAAAAATAACGTACGCACCTTGAATTTCCATTTTTACATAAAAAACGTCGAAGAGGTAATTTCTGGAAGTAATTTATACGAGGAATCGATTGCGCCCATTTTCAAGCCTTCAAAATCAATAGCTGACCCTGAATAAAGGAATAAACGAGAAAATGATTCAAATAGGTGACGAATCTCTTTCACAAAAACATCATTTTGAGGATTTTTCTATACAAGGAATCGATTACAAGTGGTTTCGAGACATTAAAACTAATGTTTGAACCTATTCAAGAGACTAACTTTAAGTATTGAAGGGAAATTTCCTGATTCAGAGTAAGGCATTAGTTTTGACGTCTCGAAACCACTGCAATCGATTCCTCGTATAAAAAACCCCCAATTGATGTTTTCATGAAAAAATTCACCTATTTGAATAGCTGAAAAAACTCATTTTTTCGCTTATTCCCTGATTCAGGGTCAGGTATTGATTTTGAGGGGCTGGAAATAGGCTCAATCGATTCCTCGCATAAAATTACCTCTAGAAATGATCTCTTTGAAGGTTTATTTTGTTTAAAAATGGAAATTACAAGGTGCGGGCGTTGTTTTGGACCACTCTGTAATATATAATTTTTTGAACGCCGACTCTTTGTTCTGGATTTTTCAGTTGTTCTTGTTCTGAATAGACTAGTTGTTCTGAAAATTTCTGGTCATTTTATTTTTTAAGAACAGAAAGCGGTGAGGAAAGGGAAGAAAAATTACATCGTTGTCTAGCCTGCCTGTCGAATTTATCAAGGAGAAAAAAATTTTGGGTAACAAGTGTCGCAAAATATCTGTCGCGAAANCAGAAAGCGGTGAGGAAAGGGAAGAAAAATTACATCTTTGTCTAGCCTGCCTGTCGAATTTATCAAGGAGAAAAAAATTTTGGGTAACAAGTGTCGCAAAATATCTGTCGCGAAACATCTGTCGCGGGAACAAGTGTCGTGGTTACAATTGTCATAAAACATTTGTCGGTGTAACTTTTGTGCTCAAACAACTGAGATAAAATACTTGTCACAATTTTTTGTGTCATGAAAGATCTGTCACGAAACATTTTGTCATGGTAACATCTGTCAGGAAATAAGTGTTGTCGGGCGCAAAATTGCGGAACAACGGTCCGTATGCCTCTAAGGTAAAGAAGATTCGAGCTAGAAATTCAAAGTGATCAGGAACTTTTAACGCACCCTGTATTTCTTATTAACGTTCAGTGACGAATGACAGTGAAAGTCGCCGTGACGGTAGCTCTGCTTCGAATGGTTTTTGATATCATTATTTTTTTATAATAAAATTATATGATTTATTTTGTTCAAATTTCACAGAGATTTAATAAAAAGTGCCGATTACATAGCAAAGTGCGAAATGGCTCCAACTGCAACATAAGGTCGAGGGTTCAATCCCGCGCGGACCCATTTCTTTTTGCAGTGTCTAAAATCGATAAAAAATTGTGCCTAGGGGTATTTTTAGCCCAAAAACACGAATTTGATGTTTTATTACTCCGAAACCTCAGGAAATACGATTTTTTTCAATTTTTATGCAAATTTAGGCGTTTTTGTAAAAATTGAAAAAAATTCATTTTTCGGAGGTTTTGGAGTAATATAAACATCAAATTCGTATTTTTGGGCTAAAAATACCCCTAGGCAAAATTTTTTATCAATTTTGGACATTGCAAAAAGAAATGGCTCCGCTCGGGATTGACTCCTCGACCTTATGCGTGCAGTTGGCGTCACTTCACACTTTGCTATGTAACCGGCACTTTTTTAAAATCTCTCTGTGAAAAACATTATAACTTTTTTCTTAACATTTTTTTCTTCTTAACAGTCAAAAATCATCATCAAGGGTCATTTCGACGCGAAATTTTATGAGGAACAACTTTGTAGAACATCACTTTCCCTGGAAAAATCATTTAGGGAGTCAAAAAATCGATTTTTGACCAAAATTCTGGAAAATATAACGATTGCATCGGCGGCATCACTTTTTAAAAAAATTTGCAGCCAAAAGTTGCGTCTAATGTCCTTCTAAAAAATGTCGTACCGCCATTTTTCGCCATTCTCAAAATAAAAAAGGGGTATACATTCAAAATTTTTCACCAAAATCATCAAGTTTCACCAAAAATTGAAAATTTTGAGAATTTTCAGCATAAAATTTGCATTTTTAAAGCTGAAAACCATAAGAAAAAAATATCAATTTTTGGTAAGAAAATTGAACACTTTTTGAGTGGTATATCTAAATAATACTCAAAAATTTTCAATTTTTTCTGTCAAAATCACCATTTTTAAACAAAAATTGTCATTTTCTTAGGTTTTTTCAGCTTAAAAATTGTCGTTTTTAAGCTGAAATCCTTAAGAAAATGTCAATTTTTGGTGAAAAAATTTATTTGGGCGTACCTAAAAAATACTAGTACCATTAATTTTCAATGTTTCCTAACAAATCTATGTTAGTGGGAGATGGAAAAAAAGGCTCAGCATTTTTTTAAATTAAAATTTTGGAACTATTGTGGATCAGGGGGTCAAAAATGACATATTTAGGGGTAATGTTATGCGAAAAATCGATTGCACGCATTCCCGAAGCGTGAAAACCTTTGTTTGACCCTTAAAAATTAAAAAATACGTATTTTTACCCATATATACGTAAGTAAATAAATGTGAAAATATGGGTAAAAATACGTATTTTTCAATTTTTAAGTGTTACACAAAGGTTTTCATGCTTCGGGAATGCGCTCAATCGATTTTTCGCATAAAATTATCCCTAAATATGTCATTTTTTAAAAATTTTAGAAAAATTTTTTTTCGATTTTTGACCCTGGGGTGACCCCCCTTGATCCACAATAGCTCCAAAATTTTAATTAAAAAAATGTTGAGCCTTTTTTCCCATCTTACACTAACACAGATTTATGAGGTCATCTGAAAAGAAAACACTAAACTTAAAAAAATTATGGCCACAGAGTAGTCTGAATTGAGTTATTCGGTTATCGCACTCAGCATGTGCCAGCACCGGCACTGTAGTTCGAATGTGCACCAAGGGAGGATCCACTAACCCCAACCTGAGGCTAGCTTCGTGTCCAATAGCCCAAGGCACACAGAATGTTTCTAGTACAGCACCACCTCCTGAAGAGGTCCGCCTTCTAGACGGTACGGACTCCGAAGAGACCGGGGCCTTTTCTCAGACCTTCCCGGGAAATAATGTGAGACAACAAGTGTCTTTGAGTGGCTCCCGCAACCATCTTGTGGCCATATGCAATAAATTCTTTATCTGACTTATATAGAATGAGTGTTCGCGTATTTATTCCGTTTAATAAGTTCGAAATTGAGGTTGACAACAAAGAAATTTTGTTTGTTTAAACTTTGTAGTTTGTAGCCTTTTTGTAAATTTTTAACTAAAAAAAATATTTTTTAGAATACTATTTTTAGAAAAATATTAAAAAATTTTCCTTTTTGAATTTTTCGAGCCTAAAAATATCGATTCAAAATCAGCATACTTACAAACTACACACTACAAAAAGTGCAAAATTTCTTCTTTGTTGTCTAATTCCTTTGTTGTCTAACATCTCTTCGAACTTATTAAAGCCATTAAACATTCAACATCGCTTTCTATATAAATGAATTGAAAAAAATTTCTTTCGTAGTGATGACAGGAGGAGTAATCGGAACCACACAACGGTCCTTGTGACCGGCCAACACGTTCTGAGGAAAGTCCCTGGACCAGCGGCTGAAAGAGTCGGCACATCGGAGTGCTCAGTCAGGGTTAAAGACTGTATGGTAGCCTGTTGGGTAGGCCAAGACATCCTCGGATGGAGCAGCGCCTTGCAGGTCCCTGATGTTCGTCCAATCAAAGTAACGCTCTAAAAACAGGACAGGGCTTACCCCGTCAATCACTCAATTTTTGTAAACTCTAAATTTTACTTTTTTTGATGCAGTAGTAGTACCCTAATTTTTCTTACTAATGGGAAGAAATTCTCGTTTTCGTATTTAGCCTTTTTGCCTCATTTTTGAGAAGCGAATTTCGTTTCTTATTTTACCATTTTTGGCGAGACGAAATTTTTTCGTTAAATTGCATTATTTTTTTTGAAAAATGGGTATTTTTACAAAATTTTACAAAATCAGAAAAATAATTTTGGTTATCCAAGGGGAAAAATGACTTTATGACAAAAAGAAATCGATTTTTGTTGACAAAAAATGAAATTAAAATGAAAAATTGACATTTTTTACTGAAAAATGTAAAAACAAAACGACTATTTTTGACTAATAGTCGTGATCATTTGTAGTTTATAGCTTGGAATTGGTCTCTCCCTCTCGGAGTATTTTTGTTTTTGAACTTAATAAGAGACACTTTCTTGAGTGTTCAAAGGTTGCCTTAAACGGTTCGAGCGCGCTCCAAGTTGAATTTATAAAGTAAGATTAATTCATGGGAAAGTTTTTAAAGTCATTTCGAGTCAAACCGCGGGGGCCAAAAAATTCAAAACCTTGTTCGAAGCTCAATACCATCGATTTTACGTGTATTTTTTGAATTTTCTAACCTTCTAAAACACCCAAGGTAATTTTTTTTTGGCCAAAATTTCCCAGATGTATTTCAATATGGAGAACATTTCTAGAGTGGTTTCGAAAATGTTAGAAAATTTAAAAAATACACGTAAAATCGATGGTATTGAGCTTCATTGAAAAGATTATTGATTTTAAATTGGATAGCCGTTTGAATTGCAATTCTTTCTCTCTCTTCCGATCGGAAAACAAGCGATTTAAAAAAAGAATAAAAAAGTTACTAAAATAATAATATGTCGTAAAAATATTGCACCATTGTGCTCTAACAACAATTTTACGTAAGGAGACAATAAGTCTATCATGCCCTGGGTAGTGCTTATCGAAGCCCTTGCTTGCTTGAATTTATTGCCAACAACTCCTTTATTTCTTCCTTTATTGAGTCTAGGGTATCCTGAGAGTGCTTTCAGATAAAGAAAAAGTTTTCAGAAAAAGTATCTGAAGGAATCTGAGCAATTTTAGCTTCTCAGATTTATCTGAAAGTACCCTTAGCTGTGTGAAGGTCCTTCAGCTGTATGAAGGTGAAGGAATTAGGGCCTAGACGCACACTCAAGCTCAGATGAGACCCAAGCGCTAGGCGCGTGCTCAAGCTCAAAAACCAGGCCCAAGCCCAAAAATACCAATTCACTGGTTTTGTTAAAAATATTGTCGAATAAAGTTTATTTTTTTCTTCAAAAACACCAAAAATCGTTCATAGAAAAAGAATGCCAAAACAAAAAGGATTATTATTTCAAAACAGCGAAGCATTGATCGAAATCCGTGTCACAAGCTCTCTCTTGACACATTACCGTTGGAGCATCCGTAAAACAACTAGTTGTTCGCCATCTGAAGTTTATAACAGAATCATTGTGGTTTACCTCCTTTACACAATCTCCGTGACTGTTTTCATTATAACCATGATCCCAATTAGTGTAGTTTCCCAGCTTAAATTTTATCTTTATTATGAGATTAATGAAGTAGGCGTACAATAAAGCCTAAGACTTTAAAGGTACAGTGCACGTTCGATAAAATTTTGGTTGCAATGTTTTCGTTTCAATATACAGAAGAATTTGGACAACTATGGAAGGACAACATGCGTCAAGAGAGACGTAAAGACAATTTAGATCGAGAGTTTACGCTAAGGGCTTCCACTAATTCGTCTCGATTTCGAGATGCGGCGAGACGGAATATCTTTTTATGGCTGAGGAATTTTGACATGGTGTCGGGTCCGGGTAAAAGGCGGTCCCTCCAATGGCGGTCCCTCAATAGAGTCATCAGATAGGTGCGGTTCGAGTTTAAAATAGATTGCTAGGCCTTAATAATGCCTAAAAAGTAATTTTTGAGCCAAATTTCGGCCATAAAATTTTGGGTAAAAGGCGGTCCCTGTGGTCATTTTGGGTAAAAGGCGGTCCATTTTAGGTAAAAAGGCGGTCCATTTTGGGTAAAAGGCGGTCCATTTTCAGT
>OZJO01004846.1:0-11942 GCA_900406225.1 Acrobeloides nanus | reverse complement strand
TTAACAAAATGTTAGAAATTTAATTTTTGTATGAAAATACAGAGCTTTAGTCCCTCTAATACATGCAAAAAACCGTATATAAAAATTATTTAACAGTGGCGAGATATTTGACTTTGAAGTTGATAGTCAAACAATGAGGCAAAAACAAAATGACGCACCTGGGAATCGAACCCTCGACCTTCTGGTTGCTAGTCTAACGCGCTAACCACTATACCATCACCACATGGAGTAGTGGTAAGGCGACGAAAATCGACCACATGGCGTAGTGGTTAGCGCGTTAGGCTAGTAGTCAGAAGGTCGAGGGTTCGATTCCCGGGTGCATCACTTTGCTTTTGCCTCATTTTTTGACTATCAACTTCAAAGTCAAATATCTCGCTACTGTTAAATAATTTTTATATACGGTTTTTTGCATGTGTTAGAGGGACTAAAGCTCTGTATTTTCATAAAAAAATTAAATTTCTAACATTTTGTTAAGGTGAAGAACTTTGAAAACTTCAAAGTAATTTGTGACAATTTTAGGAACGACGGATTTCGAAAATTTTTATCAATACTTATTCGGCCATTGTTCAGCTACAATTTAAAAAAGACCGCATAGAAATTCGTTAGAGAGGGTGTAAGAATGACTAAAAACATTGATGTTTCAGACCAAAATGAACATTCTGTAGGGTTATTTTGGTAAAAATTAAAAAATTTGGAAATTTCCGAAAAAATTGAGCAAAAATCTCATTTTTTTGCGTCACCCTGTATAAAAATTTTGGTGATATTTTCCATTTTTAGTTGTACCATGGCAACTCTTGCCACGTTCCAACCTCGAAATCCATTTGCAACAAAACCCCATCGATTGCAACAACTGCCAAAACAAATGGCTCAAACAGACATCATCATCGTCAAGAGAATCCGAATGGGACTCACATCTAATCCTTGGTCATTCAAGATCTATCTTCTTTGACGAAAACCTTAAAACATGCACTTTCGATCATTGTCCCAAAGAATCTATCAATTCTAATACTCCTCGCACTATTAATACCACACTTGGGTCTTCGCTAGATATTAAATGCCACGTGGAAAGTCCAAATGAATGGACAGGAAACAATGAGCAGACTGGTAGTTTTATATGGCCTCTGCAAGATTCCAGCCATGATGAAGCCAATTTAAACGTGACACATGATAAAAAAGAAGTCCGATTGCACATCGAAAATGTGACGTCACAAGAGCTGGGATTTGTCGCGTGTACCTGTCTATATTGTGATTCTCCTGTTTTTGATGTCATTGAGGTGAGTAATTTTGAAAAATTTCTAGTGGTTCATACTCCCACCATTAGTAATGTGTCAAAATCGCGATTTCGAAATTACGACTCCGATTTTGATTTGCCGGAATCGGAACACCATAATTATGATTCCAGCTTTTCCAATTTCGATGCATCATTACCCACCATCCTGCTCTTCGCTACTACACTGTTATTAAAAACTTTTGTTTTTGTTGAAAAACACTCATTTTTAAGTTGAAAATGCCCAGAAAATGGATCACAATCCCTCTTGAATCTCCCGGCCCCCAGATATGCCACTGGGTGGGAGAGGGGAAATGATGGAGGAAATGGAATAGCTCTAAGGTCCAAAAATTTCAAGCAACTTTTAAAAAATATAAATTTTTAGGGGGTGGAGGATGTAAAGTTGAGCATTTTGAAGATTCTTCCTGCTCATTTTTCAAAAAGAAATTTTAAAAATTTCATTAATTTTTTACCCTTGTTATAAAGTTCAAAAATGATTTTTGTTACGTTTTCTTTATCTCTCTCCTTTTTCTCCCTTCTTGATATTTTTAGTCGTATATTGAATAAAGAATTCCCAGAAGATATTATAGAAAAAGTTCCGTAATTCAATTTTTGAATGTTCATGTGCTTTGTTTGGGCTCCTTTTTTCAAATATCTTTCGCAACGTAAGACATTAAAAAAGTATGCAAAATTTTTTTCTGCATTATACACATCGTAAAAGCTCGCAATTTTTGGTTGACCAATTAAATTTTTATAACAACATTTCCGTAACAATCCAATCACGGAAAGCATGTGTGGAACATGCAAAATTAATTGTTTATGAATTTGGGATTGGAAAGTTCATGTGGTTTGGGTTAAAGATCGGCAAGATCAAGATCTTTTCAAGAGTTTATCAAGATTTTCGTCAAGATCTTGACAAATTTTGAGATTCATCAAAACTTGGTCAAGATCAAGGTTTTGTCAAGATCTTGAGAAAATATCAATGTCAATGTTTTCAACAAAAATCGTAATTTTTTGTGAACATTTTCAGCTTAAAAACAATTTCTTTATATTTTTGAAATACCTTTTTTAGTTTTTTTAGTACCGGGAGCGAGCATTAACGCGCTTGGAGGGGAGAAGAAGAAATTAGAGTGTTTCTCGGCGGGAAATTAATTTTCTAGAACAGACCCTTGGGCTAAGACATATAAAAATGATTTTTTGAATTTCTTCTACTGATTCTACCACTTCTCCCCACTTATATGACATTTCATATCATGATAAAAATCACCAATAGTAGTGTAGTGGCAAGCGTTTCACTTTAAAGGACCAGTCAACTTGGAAAAAAGCCTATATAAAAATAATATATTCGGAAGGGTCATGACAAATAGAGCATTTTTCGTTTTTACAACAATCTCTGAATCGTTATAGTTTTCGAGAAATTCGTTTGAAATTTTAATTTATGTTCATCTTTTCGTTGCAATACACAAACTTTTTCAAATTTTTTGCACAAAAATTGATTTTTTTGCTCAAAAATGAAAAATAAATTATTTTTAACAGTTAACAATTAATAATTTACAATAGTAAAGATATTTACATTGAAATTTGACAATTTTAGTACAAAAAATTCAAAAATGTTGGTGTATTACAACGAAAACATGAACACAACTTCAAATTTCAAACGCAATTATCTCGAAAACTACAACGATTCATAGGTTGTCGTAAAACGAAACATGCTCCATTTTTCATAATCTTTTCGAATATATTATTTTTATATGGGGTTTTTCCGAGTGGACTGGTCCTTTAAACTGAAATGTTGAGGCATACGTGTACAAATCTCTCCATCCCCAATACAAATCCCACAAAATTTATGCATTGGGTGTCAAGGTAGTAACGAGATGTTAAGGTAGTAATAAAAAAGTAGTAACGAAGCAATGCTATTTAACCGGGCAACTTTTTTTGGACACTTTATGGATTAGGCCTTGAGCCTAAGGCTTAAGGCCTAAAACGTTACTACCTTGACATACTAGAGACAAGGTAGTAACGTTACTACCTTGAACCTTTACTACCTTGACACCCTAGAGACAAGGTTGTAACGTTACTACCTTGACTCCAAACCAATTTGTGGGATCAACAAGCTAGCCCTTGCCCCCTTAAAACTGTTCAACAGTTATTTTGAATTTCCTATATTAGCTCTTAAAGTTTTAATACTTTGTATAAAAATTAAAATTTTAGCTGCGTTTTGAAGCGAATATTTCTGTGTCCCTGGATGAAGATACTCACGATTCTCATCTTATTGTACACGGGTACCCCATAAATGACTTAAATCTCACTATTTTTCGTTATGCTGATAACATGACCGAAACACATCAGATCATCTCGGATTTACGGTAATCATTAATAAAATATAGGAAATTTCCGGCAAGGATAAAAATTCACCCCTCATGGTGTAGAAATGGTGCAAAATTTATCTTGAATGAGGTGGGACGATTTTTGGTGAAAAAAATGAATTTTTTATTGAAAAAATGGAAATTTTTTGCTAAAAATCGCATTTTAGTGATTTTTTAGGTATAGTGATTTTCGCTATACCCAAAGTGGGGTATAGTGATTTTTATTATACCCAGAGTGGGCTATAGTAAAAAACACTATATCCCATTTTGAGTATAGTGAAAACACTATACCACGCTTTTGGTATAGTTATTTTTATTATACTCACTTTTGGTGTAGTTATTTTCACTATACCACACTTTTTCTCATCGGATAGCCAGGATCGGCTACAACATTTATAATGACACATTTAACCTATTATCTATAAGCCCGTGAGGTTTTTCATTTATGGCCTCTAAGTAGGATTATAGCGTGTGTCGAGTGTAGCCATGGGAAACTGTGAGTTATACAATAAAGGGCAAAACGGAAAAAATATTATTTTATCGGATTAAAAAAGACCATTTTGCTTACGTTCTCATACAGGTATTCGTAGTCTATTATAGTCCTAATGAATACGAAAGAACTAAACTACGAAGAAAAAAATGAAATTTTCGAGAAAAACATCTCTAATGTTGATAAGTAATTTTTAGAAAAAATATCAAATTTTTGATAGAAAAGGGAAAGTACAAAGGCAGCTTTAGGGGGGGGGCAATGCGAGAAATCCCTTTGAAATCGGCTGAAGGCCGAAAAAATAAAAAATGGCAACTTATTCTCAAATGCTATCAATTCGCTCTGAATACATCTCTGCCTTTTATACACACCGCTCGTCGCTGACAGGGATTGAGTCATCACGGACTGGTAGGATATAGTATACGCTTTTACCTAATACTACAAATTTTTTTGTCAAAAACGGGCATATCCAACTTTGACATGACGTATTTGACACGACGCATTTGACACGATTTTCTCTTCAAAAAAAAATTTTCAGAAAAATTTTTCAAAAAGAAATTTATTCCAAACAGGGGGCTACCTACATGAAAAAAATATTTTTGGCGCGAAAAAAATGTTTTTGAAAAAAATGGACTTTCGTGTCAAATGCGTCGTGTCAAATGCATCGTATCAAATACGTGATGTCAAATGCGTCGTGTAAATACGTCATAACAGTCGTGACAAGTCAAGCTATGCCCAAAAACGGATTTATGAAGCCCATATATGATTTTAAAAAGTGCACGAAATTTTGAACAACCCTATAAACACCAAATTTAGGACCTCATTCTTCAACGATTCGTTACTGGTAAAATATCAACGTAGTCTCTCACATTATTTTCTAAAATATTTCACAATTTTTGTACCGGTATGCTCAGATTGCCCTCATCCACATATCCATATTAATGGCGAATATGCGTTTGAAGTGTGTTCGTCTCAAAATTGTGCCTTTATCAATGGTAGAGTGCAAAGTGTACCAACACCAGATACTGGGGTAAGTTAAGATTGTAAATTGTTCAGCGAAAAATGCTATACCCTAAGTTTTGATCGGTCTAATCCAAGTTAAAGGTGTAGCTAGTTCTGATTTCGGTGGGTTCCACTTTTGAAACATTTGTCTTGGTCCCTTTATGTTTTTTCAAAAAATTTTAAAATTTTCAGCAAAAACATAGGGGGAACCAAAGCAATTTCTTCGAATAAACTGGATATCAAGCGCCTACGGTGCTCCCAGTCATCACTCCTAAGCGGAACTTCCGAGTGTCGCGCCTGAGCGCCACTGATTTTAAATTTTATAATCATCGATAAATAAGTAATGAATAATTCAATTGAATAAGGCAACGTTGCCTGATTCAATTGAATTTGATTATCGACGAGTCATTGGGGAAAAAATTACATTTTTACCATTTCAGGAGGGGGCTCGGACTTCCTTTAGCTACGATATTGTCCCAGTTTCCTGCTGACCCATGATTTTGTTCCCGCATTAATGATTCTCAAATTTTCGAAAAATTTTATTTTTGACAACCATGGATGTTCTAAACTTTGTACTTTTACTAGTAAACTCTTATTTCTTGTTTGAACTCAAATTTTCCCATACTACCCCTATAATAACATTCTATGTTTAAAAATCTCTAAACTGAAGTTAGTTAATAGAAAATTTTAATCCCATGGCATTTTTTTGCAATAACCTCGCATGCCTAGATACATTTTCTCACCTTTTCATGCTCCCAAAAGAACAACTTCCTCTATAAATATTTCACTTGCTAAGAGATCAATAAAAAGCTCTACTTCGTTTTGGACTTAAGTCTATATATTAGAGCCATAACTAGTAAAAGACTATATTATGCTTTGCAAAAAAGTTGGATTTTCTTTGGAAATGTCATATTCAAATGGGGAATGTAGATAAATAAAGAGAGCACACTTTTTCATTATTATTAATTAGGGTGGCTATAAAAATTGTCATAAAAATAATTTGGGTGAAAGACTAAAATTATAAATTCAAAGAAATTTTTGAATAATCAGAGAGCAGAAAATTCGTCCAGGATGGTAATTTGGATTTACAGGGTGACCAACACATAACAATTTTGCGATTTTTCAAATTTTTAATTTTCAGTAAACCTATAGGGGGTTTGTTATGCGAGGGATCAATTGAGCGCATTATCAAAACCTTCCTTGATCCTGATTCATGAAAGAGATGTGTGTATTTAAGCGAAACAGGGTAAGAAAGCGTTTTCAAGGCCCGGAAATGCGCGCTATCGATTTCTTGCATATAAAAATCCAGGTTTTACCCATGGCCGAATGGCTAAAGCGCTTGTTCATTTTCCGCGCCAAAAAATCATTTTTTAAAGTTTTTGTCAAAAGTCATGAAAATTTTTGCATATCTACATTTTTATGTGGGGAACACGATGACGCTATTATTTTTCCATGAAAACTTTTGAAAAAATTGGAAAAATCGAAAATCTTTTTTGAGATTTTTCGATTTTTCCAATTTTTCCAAAAGTTTTCAGAAAAAATAATAGTGCCACCGTGTTCCCCGCATAAAAATGTGTATATGCAAAAATTTTCGTGAATTTTGATAACAAAATAAAAAATGACTTTTGGACGCGGGATTGAACCCGCGCCCTATGAGTGAAGGCCAAGCACGTTAGCCAATCGGCCATGGGTCAAATCAAACATTCTCGAAATCATCTATGCACACAGAAGGCAAACATTACACGAATAATGTAGTAGGATTTGTCTCTAGTTTAATCACACTATGAAATTCTCCATTTACACCAAATTAATGACATCCATGAACTATTTCCAGCCTCATCACATATGTTTAGATTCCGGACAGCATTTTTCACCTACTAATTACAAGTCTGTCATTCTTTTATTCGACTGCCGTTTTTGAACCTAATAAACGATGCCTCCTAGGTTGACTTCGTTTGACTGCCAAGAGCTATGTTGATTAATACCCTAAGGCTCTCGATGCGCAGTGTTTTGTGTTCAATAGGCACGTGGTTAAAGACGCATGGAAATGCTAATGAGCTTGGAAGTGGAACGTTAACTGCGCTGCTATAACGGCAATGAATTTTAGATGAAAAAAGGGGAAATTGAGTGCTTTGCGAATAAAAAATATATCAATATGATTCATGGGCGTGCGAGAAAATTATAAATAGAGTTAAAAAAGGGAACCATAGTTTTTTATTTACTGAAAAATTGTAAAAAATGTAAGAGTCTTTAGGGGATGAGACATGACGTAGCAACATGGAAAGGGAGCGTTTCTGTAGTTGAGTAGTTGATTTTTGAAAAATGGAGTTTTTGGAAAAAAATTTTCTGTACGCGGGCGGTGTTTGTACAGAGTGCCTAGCATACTTGGGCAAGGGGAGGGTACTGTACCCCCTCCTAATTCGTCGTATCGGGGAAAAATTAATGGACCAATTCGTATTTTGACGGCGAATACGTCCAAAACATATATACGAATTCGTATTTGACTACGATTTCGTATTTCGACTTTTTCGCCTGTCGACGTTTTTTTTGGTCGACAGTAACCTTTGGGACCAATTCGTATTTTGGGCCCAGTACCCCCCTGCTTGCCCATGTATGGTGCCTAGCAATTTTGCGATTTTTTCATTTGTTAAATTTTACCAAAATAAACGTATAGGGATTTTTCTGATTTTGGATTTTTTCAAAAATTTTGGGTAAAAACATTAGGGGCCATTAGGAAAATTTTTCATTTTTTTCGATTTCGGGGGGGGGGAGGCAATTGCCCAGATTGCCCCCCCCCTCCCCCCCTCCCTACGTGCCAGATGTGTGATGAAGCGAAAATAGACTAAACAGAGAAGCGTTTTCAAGACTCGGCAATGCTCGTAATCGATTTCTCGCATAGAAAAACTCCCTATAGGGTTACTCCCCGCCGTGAACGCTAATAGAGATGAGATTTTTTAGGTCCTGTTCAATCTTAAATTTTTCAGCAAGAAAGCTCTCATTTTGCAACACATAAAATTTAATTTTAGCTCTTTTGGAACACCACGCCAACTCCACATGACGAACACAGCATCTTCAAACACATACTCATTGTTATTCTATTTTTCTTGTTATTTGTTCTTATTGCGACCTTGTTTTCAACACTACATATCAAACGAGAGCTCATCAAAAAGGGTTGGGAGTTGAAAAGCAGACGAGCCAGTCGAAATACGGCAACAACCGAAGAAACAAGATTGGAAGAGACATCTTTGGTATACTCAAGATCAATTTCCAATTATATCATACAACATGTGCCGTTGATAGAGAGAAGTTCATTAGAATTGAAGGATACGATAGGAAAAGTAAGGAAAAATTCAAGTTTTGGCTTATAGACCTTGAAATTCTAAATAATTAAACTTTAGGGAGCCTTCGGTGAAGTCCACACAGCCGAATGGTCTGAGCGACAATGCCAAGTTGCGGTAAAAATGCTCCACAATGTCCAAATGGATGCAGAAATGGACAAGGAAGCGGCTCTCCTAGCCCACCTTGACCATCCAAACGTAGTCAAACTTTTTGGCATATGCCGCTGGGACACCGGACAAGTCGTCTTAGTTCTAGAAATGATGAATTTGGGTGATTTAAAAACATATCTACGAGAACGGACACCAAGATGTAACAACTATAGTCAGTTCCCCCCAGCTTTGTTGACAACAGAGTTGATTAATGTATCAAAGCAGGTATGGAGACAAAAAATAGTGTAGGTATACCAAATTTTAGGTCTGTACTGGATTGTGTTATATAGCCAATCAAAATATTGTACATCGAGATTTGGCTGCCAGAAATTGTCTAGTATCAGGAGAGACTGACATGAAAATTTGCTCAGCAGCTTTTCGCCCACCTATCAATGTCAAGATTTCGGATTTTGGGATGTCTAGAAGGTTAATTTTTTGATATTCAATTAGGTGTTGGAAGATCTTATAAGAAACAGAGTCCCTTATCCTATCTTAAAGGATCCCTCAAATCGGAAAAGCTACTATTTTTGTTTATAATATGAAAATTCATGAGAAATGGAGCATTTTTTGTTTTTACGGCATGTTCTGAATCGTTGTAGTTTTCGAGATAATTGCGTTTAAAATTTTGAATTTGTTACAAGCTCTNCTTCGTTGTAATACACAAACTTTTTTGAATTTTTTGCGGAAAAATCGATTTTTGCATCAATTTTTTAAATTTTCATAAAATGAATATTGCAGCAATTTTTATAGTTAAATGAGACGAACAAAATGACACCAAAATTATCCAATTTGAAGATTGTTTTGGGTTATTGAAACGAAAACCCTGATTCATGTTTTTGTTTCAATAACCCAAAACAATGTTCAAATTGGATAATTTTTGTGTTATGTTGTTTGTCCCATTTAGCTATAAAAATTGCTACTATTTTCATTTTATGAAAATTTAAAAAATTGATGCAAAAATCGACTTTTCCGCAAAAAATTCAAAAAAGTTTGTGTATTATAACGAAGAGCTTGTAACAAATTCAAAATTTCAAACGCAATTATCTCGAAAAGTATAAAATGAGTTAGAAAAATGATAATTTTCCTCTAAAAAAATTTAATTTTAGACTCTATTCCGATGTTGAATACTATCGAATGCAGGACAAGAAAACCGCATTACCAGTCCGATGGCTGCCTCCGGAATGTTTAAGCTCAGGGAAATTTACCCATATGTCGGATATGTGGTATCCCAATTATTTTATTAACTCTCTCTAGATTCTAAATTTTAGGTCCTTTGGTGTCTGCCTCTTTGAAATCTTCAGCTATGGTGGTGTTCCATTTGGTGACTTGTCCAATAGTGAAGTGGTTAGTGCTCTAATCACTGGGGTTTTACCGAATGTTCCTTCCAATTGCCCTCAAGTGATAAAAGAGATTATAGATGATTGTTGGAAAAAAGAACCAGAAGAGAGGATTAATGCATTTCAAGCATTGGATAGGTTGCAATCTTTGCAGTAAAAAATTTTGTTGAATAAAATGTCAACTTTGAGTATAATAGCATTTTCAAAAAAGCTCATCACACAAAGTGTATGAGCAAATGTTACAAAATTCATCAGAGAGGGTTCGATCTCTTAGAATCAAGATTTTGTTTTTTCGAGTTAAAAAATGTTTCTGGACTCCTATATATTGATTTAAACACAAACTTTTTGAACAACACAATATGTTGGAGAGCAGAGCCTAGCTGAAGGGGGCACGTGCCCCCAAAAAACTGAAAAATGAAAAACAATTTCCTAATAGTCCTGTATTGACCCTCCCCAAACCTAAAAAAGAGTCGACTCCCTCCAAACCCGAATGGCCCTTTTGGAGAGAAACCATATAACTAAAGTTGACATTTTATTAAGGTCCAAAACGACTTTTTTCTTTGTATATAAGAAGTTACTGTTTGTATATATAAATTTTTATTATTGTTTAATTTATAACAACTTTGTTTGCAGGGGCATAGCCAGGG
The DNA here is from genome assembly GCA_900406225.1 of Acrobeloides nanus. NCBI lineage: Eukaryota > Metazoa > Nematoda > Chromadorea > Rhabditida > Cephalobidae > Acrobeloides > Acrobeloides nanus. Next base: position 1,348 of record OZJO01004846.1, on the reverse strand, counting down.
GACAGGAGCCCGAGCCTCTTGTCGCGGCGAAGCAGTGAAAAAATGCGAAGATCACCCTTTTTTGGAGTTTTTCCGACAGGTTCTGCCCCCTGCTGCAAAATCCTTCATGTGCTCCTGTTTGTTTGTATCTGTTATTAACTTAATAAAATATTGACTTGCAAGTTAATTTTTCGTAAACAACTTTTCCTTCCTAATATGTCCAATCCAATAAAAATAGCAAACCTTTGTCGATTATAAACACCAAAAAAAGATAAATACGAAAGTTTTGCAGTTTATTCCGATTCTAACTTGTTTTAAAGTTTTAAAATGAAGAAATTTGGAATTTTAGTATTTCTTGTTTTTATATTTTTTTGTCAGAAATTTGTGATCGAAGCCAAATTTAAATTGGTCAACACATTACTGGTAAGGGTTAAATTTTACGACCTCTCAAAAGCTATTAATTTTATATGACATCGATAATCAATCAACAGTTTTTATGTTCAATTTTAAAAAACTAAAATTGCTTGATTTCAATTAAAAACTTTTTATCGACACGATTGCCTGATATTACAAAATTCAAAATCTAAACAAATTTTTGTCTAAACAAAAAATCTAGTTTTTTAGTGTCACCAATGCGCCGAAAGATATGATACACACTCACGATGCAGCCACCGTGACGAATGGAAAGTCGTTGAATGCAAGCGTGGACAAGCTTGTATGACAACTTGGGCTAGTTTGAATGCCATTCAACGCGGCTGTTATAGTGCTAGTGACGAAGAAATTGGATGTTGGAAATATGCTGATACTGATTATGTTTGTTATTGTAATACAACTCATTTTTGTAATGTATAAACTTTTTTTAATATTTTATGATTTTTGCAGCACTTAGGAGTGGGGAGTATACAATCGACTCTTCTAACCTCCACCCCATGGAACTGTTCCCGGATAGCGGCTAAGTGAGTGTCGACTGTATGAACTTTACTCTTTTTCTGGGAAGAAACGTTTGAAGAAAACATACTAGATAGTTCGATTAGTCTTTAGCATCTAACCCAAATCGAACGTTCTATTTGCACGTCAGAAGCGCTTCGGACCTTCATCAGAGTTTCCTCTTCGCTTAGGCCTAGGCTTAGTCTTAGGCTAAGCCTAAGACTAAGCCTAGGCCTAAGGCTTAGGTTAAGCCTAGGCTTAGCCTAAGCCTTAGGCTTTACCTAAGCTTTAGGACTAGGCTTAGCCTAAGCCTTAGGCCTAAGGCTTAGCCTAAGGCTTAGCCTAAGCCTTAGCCTAAGCCTTATGCCTAAACCAAAGCCTTTTTTCAGATTGGGGGATAAAGAAATTTGATTGGACTCAACTGTTGATCGGATTCATAAAA
>OZJO01004843.1:0-12480 GCA_900406225.1 Acrobeloides nanus | reverse complement strand
AAATGACGCTGCGCAAATGTTCGTACGCAAATGTCCATTCGCAAATGACGCTGCGCAAATGTTGCATGCGCAAATGTTGCATGCGCAAATGTCCATTCGCAAATGATGCTGCACAAATGTTGCATGCGCAAATGTCCATTCGCAAATGACGCTGCGCAAATGTTGCATGCGCAAATGTCCGTGCGCAAATGTCGATGCGCAAGTGTATATGCGCAAATGTCTATGTGCAAATGTCCATGCGCAAATGTTCATGCGCAAATGTCGCATGCGCAAATGACGCTGCGCAAATGTTCGTACGCAAATGTCCATTCGCAAATGACGCTGCGCAAATGTTGCATGCGCAAATGTCCATTCGCAAATGATGCTGCACAAATGTTGCATGCGCAAATGTCCATTCGCAAATGACGCTGCGCAAATGTTGCATGCGCAAATGTCCGTGCGCAAATGTCGATGCGCAAGTGTATATGCGCAAATGTCTATGTGCAAATGTCCATGCGCAAATGTTCATGCGCAAATGTCGCATGCGCAAATGACGCTGCGCAAATGTTAGATGCGCAAATGTGTGTGCGCAAGTGATGCCAAGCCAATCAACATGCCTCCAATCGAAAAATGTTTTTGATTTTTATAATCTTGAGAGTGTGCTGAACAACTTTATAGAACATTACTTTTTGTGAAAACTTTTGTATTATGGAGAAAAACGCAAAAGAAAAATAAAACTTTCAAATCATGATATTTCTACAAAAATTTGATATCTCAAGTAAATTATAATTAATTTTCTGTTGCGTTTTTCTCCATAATGCAAAAGTTTTCACAAAAAATGATGTTCTACACAGTTGTTCAGCATACTCTCAAGATTATAAAAATCAAAAAAATTTTCGATTGAAGGCATGTTGATTGAGTTAGGACAGAACTGAGTTTTTTACAAAGACTGGACCCTAGAGCCCCGTAGGGAACTTTTTTGAATAAATTTTTTCGAATTCGGATTCTGCACGAAAAAATAAAGCGGAAATAGCTTTTAGTACAATCCGCCGTCGAAGTGTTACGAGGGAATATATATTTCCAAGTATAAAAAAATTTGAAAATTGTGGAATAAGTGGAGAGATTTATTCAGCCACAAAATGTGCAGTGTTAATCAAAAATGTTGAGAAAATATTTTCTAAATTTAGAATTATCTCCACAAATTTCATCTTTGACTGACCAAGTTAATATCAACAAACAAAATATTGAAGAAAATAGTAAGTTTTTTACTAATTTTATATCACTTTATATTTATTTTTAGCAGGAAAATTTAATAAATTACATGTGTTTAGTTTATGGTATCTTCCTGATTTTAAAGGCATGTTTATTTAAACATGCTAAAACAAAATAAAGTCATTTTTAGGAGATAGACGACAATATATAAAATTACCTCATTGCATAAATATGGAATGGGATGCGGATAGTGTAGATCCACATGGCGGATGTGTTGTTCTATGTAACCAAATAAACTGTGTAGGATGTTCAACATTTACAAGCAGGAACAGTAATATAAACACTTTAGTTACTCCTGTTAGATCTTATAAAGGATGTTAATATTATCTTACTTTAATAATAAATACGACTTTTTTACATATAATTTTTACAACGAAACGTGCAAGCGCAAAGCGCGATAGCTCGCTTCGCTATCTTGCTCACAAAGCGCCTCTTTGCACTCTCACAAACTTCTATTGGCTACGCGGGACGTAGAAAAAAGTACAAAAAATATTTGACACTTCGCAAAGGTCAAAGACGCGCCAACTACTTTAGTTATAATTTTTGTAAAAAACAAGGTATAGGAGAAGTGGATAGGCGTCTAAAAATCACAATTCCAAATATTAACGGCACACGTGCACAGGGCACCCGTCAAAAAATTTTTATGCGATACCTCCTCCTCCACAAAATTTGGCAACCAATTATTTTGGGGTCGCGGCGCTAATTTTGGCCGAAAAACGTTTTTTTATTAAAAAATTGCGCCGCAGTCAAAATTTTTTTTTTGAAAAATAGACCTTTTTTTTAAAGAAAAATTGCTTGAAAATGGCGTTTTTTTTTTAGCAAAAATAGCCGAAAAAATGCCTAAAAATGGGTGATGACAGGCGCGAAAGAATTTTTGAACATTTTTTGGGTTTCTTAGAGAAATTGGTCAAAAACAGTAGGGAGCCTCTTAGAAAATGTTTCAATTTTTGCTGGAAAGGGAACGATACCCCCCTTAAAGCAGCCGAAATTTGGATTGGGTTACCCTCCCCCACAGGCTGGCCGAAAAGATTTCTCCTTTGACAGGTATGGCCCATGTCCTATCCCCCTAGATACTCCCTTTCCTCTCCCCGCGATACTAGCTTCCCCTTTCCATCACGACACCTCCCTCTCCCTCCTACCCACTGAGATACGCGATACTCTCTGCCCAATTGGACGGGGTTCGGGGGTGTGCACGTGTATGACAGATTTTTTTATATTGTTCAAAAAGTTCTCATTGCGGACACGTAATTTTTTGGATCCCAGTAATTAATCTGCACTCACGGCGGACCAAAAAAATTCGTGTCTACAATGATTGGGTCCGCTCTGAAGATTTACTCGAGGTTTGACGAATCATAGTACATGAAGAAGAAGCACCACTCTTTCTTCGAGCGCCTGGGCATCGGTACTTTTGCATAAAATTTTTCTTTTAAGCCTCGAGTGGTAAAGCTGAGTTGAGACCTTGATTCCAAGTCTCAAGGCTATATAGCTGAGCCTCAGGATATAACCCAAAACATAAAAAAATGGGTGCAGTATTTCGGGGTAGGGAAAGCCAATTTTGATAATTTTTTTCATTTATGAAGAACCAATGCTGATCTACAAAATGTGTGTATCAGATTTTTGATGTGACACATATTTATCAAGATACCAGGCCTTCTATATAGGTTTTTAGTCGTGCCCGTACAGAAAAATGGCACTTTAGGAAAATGAAAAAAATACGTTTTTCTCTTAGTTTATATTCATTTTAAGCTAATCCCGACAAAATTAAATTTTTTTGACCCTTTTCGGCAAAATGGAAGCCGGTTTTTCGAAAAATGCAAAAACATACATTTTTCTAGGGCATTGAAAAGGTATAAGAAAAAAGTTGTATCAAAATTTCATATAGGACTTTTTTATAATTCCTATATGAATCGAAAGATTTGTAAAAAAATTATGAAAATCCGATTTATATTGGAGGAGATATACAGCTTTCAAAATCTGGTCTCACCGGTGGGACAGCCGGCACTAAGGGGTTAATTATAACTCTACAGATATAACTATTTTCTCGGAAATTCATTTATACATCTACGTAAGCAGCCTACAGATGACATAAGCACAAAAAATGAGCGAACCTTGTCATTTCTGCTCCATATCGTAGCTTCCGTAGATTGTTGTTGCCTTAAAAATGTTTGGTGTTATCTATAATAAAACATGCGCCAGCGACCAAGCAGCTATAACCCAAGATTTTAATCCTAGTAGGCTAAATTGGATATCATTAGCACCCTTGTTATATGGGATGCCAACATCGATAGTACTAGTTTTGGTTATTTATACAATATTTAATAAGAAAGGAAGATATGGCGATTTTAAGGGACATTTTTTCCCATGCTTTGGAGTTGCATGTGGTGTTGTAAGTTGTATTCAGCTCATAAAGCATTCATAACTCTACCTAAAGTTGGTCCTAGCTTAAATTCTAGTTCTACACCTAGTACTCCAGTTTCAAGATTTGATTCTAAATCCAATACTCCTACAAAATCTCCATCTATGCAGATTGAGATTTTTGAACAAGAAGGGGGTCATTTTTTTGTTTTTTTTTCAAGGGGTCTGATGCTTTTTTCGTAAATTTCATGGCACTAGGAGTTTCCTTACGCTTACAGAACAATGTCCTTACGGCAATTTGCTTACAATGGAAATGTTCTTACGGAATTTCGTACGACAATTTACCTATAAAATTACACCTGTTATGCTGGCAATTGATTTTTTTCAATTTTTCGATTTTTTACGGACATTTCCATTGTAAGCAAATGTCGTAAGGGCATTGTTCTGTAAGCGTAAGGAAACTCTTAGTGCCAATTTCATACAGCAACCCTGGGCGCCCCTCCTCCTATCCGGCGGAGGAAGAGGGGCGCCTAGAAAATCCTTTTAAAAAATGCCAAAAAAATGAAAAAATTGGCTAAAAATGACCAAAAATAGGGTGTCCTCCCCCCATTTGGTGATCTCTAGCTACGGCCTTGCATATGCCTCTCCTGGAATATATACCATGGGCATGTCCCGGGGTATACATATGACAAGTTTAAGTCGATGGATGAGGTGGTTAGGGTGTATAGGTAAAATGGGAGAGGGCATATGATGAAGTAATAATGGGGTATATTTCAATGATATTGTATATTTTTTCATTATTTCTCATGTTGAAACAAAACGCAACATTTTAAGGACCTAGTGACTTGGTTAAGCGTCTTTTTTGTACGAGAACTTCCTGCTGCACCATTAGCTGACCCATTATATAGATGGATGGGAGATGAAGGCTTCCATATCAACCTTCTAGATGGAATAGAAAGTTATTCCATATTCGTATCATTTCTAAGTCCAATTGTTTTGACCTTAAATCGATTTAACGCTATAGTATTCTTTATGGATAAGTTTCGAGTAAGTTCAAATTCGGCTTATTTTACCCAGTGGCAATATAGACTGTATAGACCGGAAGTGGGGGCGGGGTGCTATCTCTGTCACCTTAAGTCCAATTCCGTCACGGCCTATACCAATCGATAGAGCTCGGTGAGAGAAGAAAAAGGCACCAAGTTCATGGGAGTACCTTTCAAGAATAATTTTTTAGCCTTGCTTAACAAAAGGCTTATCATTGCAATTTAATGATAACTAATAAGATGACCACATGGCCGAGTGGTGAAAACGCTCGGCTCTTGAAATATGCCCTCAGGTTCAATTCCCATCTGCGCTCAAAACTTTTTAAAGTTTTTTTATTGCGAAAAACGTAAACCATTAAAACACAACTTGTTCCAGATTTGGCGTAAATTAAGTAAATTTATTTATATAATATGGTTCGGACTTCCTCTATGCGTTACATGGCATATTTTTATAATGTATAGAATGAGTGAAAAATGCCGATTGGTGAATTTTAACTCGACTGAAGCGTACCATAGTTTTGGTAATCAGAAACCATCTGTTTTTGTAAGTCATCTAGGAAAGAAATGCAATTGAGTTTGTGATGTGTCAAGCATAGTTTACCAGTAGGGGGGATACACCGGACCCTCAGGATGGATGGATGAATGGCCTTTCAGGGGGGTACATGATAAAATTTTCAAAAATTTATATGATGAATGAATTGGAAGGGGGAGGGTACACGAACCCTCATGATGGATGGATAAATGACTATAAAGGCGGAAGGTCCGAGGATGAGTGGTGAGGGGGTACTGTACCCCCCAACCTATAGTGTCAAGGCTCCTGTTCTCATTTTGACATATTAACTTTATCAACCACGCAGGGATGCCGAACTTAAAGAGGGGAGGTCCAAAGTAGGGTCAAGTAGAAAAATTTTTTAAGAATGACCTTTCTAGGAGTAATTTTGGCTGAAAAATTCAAAAAACACACTCAAAAAATGACCGTGTTTTGGGCATATTTTGACCTCTATAAGCTAGACAGTCAAAAAACATGAGGTCAAAAAATGCCTAAAACACGGTCAAGGAAATTTTTTTGGATTTTTTGAGTATGTTTTTTGGATTTTTCAGCCAAAATTACCCCTAGAAAGGTCATTCTTAAAAAAATTTTCTACTCGACCCTACTTTGCCCCCCTCCTTTTAAAAGTGCGTTTGTTGGTATTGTAAGCGGTTGATCCCGGTGTCAAACCATAGGTAATCAATGCTAAGGAACTCAAATGTGAGGTTATTTCAAGCTTCGAAGATATCAGGTACGACCACACAGGGATACCTAATTTAACATGGTGGACATTGTGCTTTCTTTAACACTTTTTTTGAAGGTCAGCATTTCAACAACGATAGGAATTTTCATAATGAGTACTGGTGTGATCAATTTTGTCTTAAACTTTATTATCATTGCTGTGGTCATATACTGGCGTATACAAGATGCCCATAAGCCGGAAGAACTAAGAAGAAAAGTGCCGGAAATCAAATTATTTATATTGACACTTTTAATTGCAGTGAATTGCATTTTGCAAACAATACATTTTGTAAGTCTTGATTTCGTACCAGCATAAGATGAGAGGTGACTGGTCACCCTGGGCTTAGGTTTAGGCTTAAGCTTAGGCTTAAAGGGGGTCAAACTTAGGGCCGGGTAGAAAAATTTTTTAACAAGTGGCCTTTAGGCGAAGAATCGATTGCGCGCATTCCCTAACCTTGAAAACGCTTCCTTGACCCTGATTCAGGGAAGGTATCGGTGTACTGAAGCGAAAATCCAAAATTTTCGGATTTTTATGAGAAAATCGTCGATTCATAGGTTTTTCTAGACGGGGAATCGATTGCACGCACTCCCGAACCGTGAAAACGCTTCCTTGACCCTGATTCAGGGAAGGGATCGGTGTTTTGAAGTGAAATTCAATCTATTTACGTAAAGAGAATTATATGAACGTTTGTTAGAATTTATATGCTAAATGTATTCCAGATCTATGCACAATATATGTCGAAAAAATGGGCAAATTTTTTAAAGGGGAAGGGTATATATGTTTACCACAGGTACCTCCTCCTTCAATCGGTCCAGATTTTGTTTGATTACGATTCCTTTTCTAGTTTTTGAATCGTGCTCCAGAATTGTCTGGTATCAGGCAAACTTTATATGACATTCAACCATTTATGTTAGATTGGTACGTTTTGTCTCCTGTTTGGATTAGTTTCATGTTATTTGATAACTTAAGAAGAAATTTATTGAAGATTTTGAAGAAGTTGGTCAAAAAAGATACTAGTTTTACGAGTGGTGTAACTTTATTTTAGTATAATTGTAATGTGCAACAGATTGGCATTAAAGGACCAGTCCAGTCAGTTACAGCCATATGAAAATTTAGTTACAACTATATGAAAAAATGATATATTCGGAGAGATCATGAAAGATGGAGCATTTTTTGTTTTTACGGCATGTTCTGAATCGTTGGAGTTTTCGAGATAATCGCGTTTGAAATTTTGAATTTGTTACAAGCTCTTCGTTGTAATATACAAACTTTTTTGAATTTTTAAATCGATTTTTGCATCAATTTTTAAATTTTCATCAAATGAACATTGTAGCAATTTTTATAGCTAAATGAAACAAACAAAATTACACCAAAATTATCCGATTTGAACATTGTTTTGGGTTATTGAAACGAAAACATGAATCAGAATTTTCGTTTCAATAACCCAAAACAATTTTCTTTGGGTCTGACTTTCCCCACCCCTTGCTCCAAATATGTTAGGAAGGTGCTTTGATGNCAAACGCAATTATCTCGAAAACTACAACGATTCAGAACATGTCGTAAAAACAAAAAATGCTCCATTTTTCATGATCTTTCCGAATATATCATTTTTTCATATGATTGTAACTTACTGGATTGGTCCTTTAAGTTTGAGTATAAAATCGCATGTGCTAATTATGGATTTATAACTAAAATTAATTATATTTTACAAATCAAATAAAGTTTTTTTTATAAAATGGACGCTACACGTTTTTGAATTGAATTGGGAAAGGCTCTAGTACCGATTTGAGCTGCTCCGAGATTTTTTCAAATTTTTTAAGAATGACCTTTCTAGGGGCAATTTTGGCTGAAAAACCCAAAAAACATACCCCAAAAATTTCCTTGACTGTGTTTTGGGCATTTTTTGACCTCAAAACCCATGTTTTTTACATTTTTGACCTCAAAACATGGGTTTTGAGGTCAAAAAATGCTCAAAACACGATCAAGGAAATTTTTTTGGATTTTTCAGCTAAAATTACCCCTAGAAAGGTCATTCTTAAACAAATTTTCTACTCGACCCTACTTTGGACCCTCCCCCCTTTAAAGGGGGAAAGTCATTGCGGGTTTTCGACAAAAAGGTTTTTTCTATGCTACGATGAAGGGCGTTCTTGACCAACGCAACTAGGCGTTCGTAGTACTCACCTTGCCATGGGGCTGTTGGCACTATAAATGTAAGAAGTAAGTTCCAAAACATGCTCAAGATCACTCCGACTGCTCATACATGTAAAAAAGGACGATCCATAGCTTTTGAGATACACCATAGACTTTGACTGTCACTGGTACTATTTAGTCCAGTCCACAAAATTGGAAACTGGAAGAAGACAAACTCTTTTTCTCGGAAGATCAGGAAAGTTTGACAGCTTGTAGGACCTTGCGGTGTATCTACGGCAGTGCATGCATTGTCGTAAAATTCGTTTGATCGTAAGAGTTCGTCAGCCAGAAGGGATCCAGAAACGATCTCTGATCGCCACAAGTGTTGTATGAATTTCAGCGTGAAGCATTTTCGAATAATAGAAAAGGATGATCAAGCGTATGATTGAATTATCTGAAGGCAAGAAGATAGGGTATGTGGTGTCTTCGGGAAGACCAGCGTGGCTGAGCCGCCATCATCAACGAATATATCGAATAAGCTTCTGTTTGTCGTAGAAGAGCTCGAGTTGTTGGCAGTGTTTGTTGTTTGGCGGTGAATCTTCTTGCACCTGTTGAATTAGAATGGCTTCTGCGATGTCGTGCTGAACATTTCGCTTCTCGAAATTCTGAATTTGAGTGAAGATGGAGGTGACATGGTGAGCAATTTGTTTGCAGGCATGAATTTGGAGCAAAAACGTAGAACGAAGCACTACGTTTGAACAACTTTAACCAGGAATTGACACGAGTTGCGTTGAATAGCGGAACATATTTTGAATTGAGTTCGGAACGCAATGCAGCGTGTGCTATCTAGTATGGAAGTATTTCGAAGTATTTAAGATCGGTATAGAGTCGATTCTCAGATGAATGAGGAAACTTAGCCGTTTCCATTCATCGATTTGTGATGCCGAAAAAACTTTAGTGATCAAAATCTCGCATGAATTCGACATAAATTTATAATACACAAAATAAAGCATATACTTTGGCGACTAATTCTAAACTTTGTTGTCAAAACCTCTAAAACTTCATAGAGTTTGCTCTATTTAACATGATAAACACATTATTTTCATTTTTCAACACTTCATTCAATAATCATCGTGTACAAACGTCACTATCAAAAACTTCTATAAATTTGAATAATGCATCTAGCCGAAGTGCGACCCATGTAGTATGACCAAAGTTGATTTAATATTAACATATTTTTGATCATTTTTCTTGTCGTTGATATTTTAGATAATTTTTTTCAATAATTCTAGAAACATCTGAAAAATGTCAAAAAATTCGATATCCGATGTAGAATCTCATAAATCTAAAGATGATGTGCCAGAATATGTACCCTTATGGTCGTTTTCTTCGACTCGACTTTATATAGGTAAAGTCTGTTTTTCGTAAATACCGAGTTGCGGATTTGTAGTTACGAAAAAGTTTCAAAACGCCTCTCCTCCGTCAGTTTTCATCCGTTTTTGATGATCTTGAGCTTAAAAAAATCCTGAAAGCCTATTTTACAACGTTACGGACTGACTTTGTCGATTTTTATTTTCTAAAAAATAGTTTTTGACATCTTTGCAAATACAAAATGAGGCAAAAAGAAATGTTCGCCGCCAGGATTTGAACCTACGCCTTCGGAATAGAGCCCAAACTACAAATCCGCAACTCGGTATTTGCGAAAAAAACAGACTTATAGATTGGATAAATTGATCTTAAAAAAATCGTTCAAAACCACGATCTTTCTTTAGACTAAACCAGTGTTATACACGGTTCCTAAGTCGAGGTTTTCGTTCAATCGTTCGTATCTCGGTTAATTTCCAGCCGACTTGGATTAACAATAGCTCATTTTAAAGATCAACTTTAGCACTACAAAACATAAAAAAGATTTTTGAAAAATCATGAAAATTGATGATTTTAGAGAATTATTAAAATGATCGAAAATTCAGGAACCGTTAGCACAAAATTTTTTGTCTTTTCTCTATTCCACAAAATTGACCATATTAGTTTGAAGCCAAATTAGATGATCGAAAAGAATTTTTTAAAGGATCAGTCCAGTGAGTTACAATCATGTGAAAAATGGTATATTCGGAAAGATCATGAAAAATGGAGCATTTTGTTTTTTTACGGCATCATCTGAATCGTTGTTTTTTCGAGATAATTGCGTTTGAAATTTTGAATTTGTTACAAGCTCTTCGTTGTAATACACAGACTTTTTAAAATTTTTTGCGGAAAAATCGATTTTTGCATCAATTTTTTAAATTTTCATAAATGAACATTGTAGCAATTTTTTATAGCTAAATGAGACGAACAAAATGATATCAAAATTATCCAATTTGAATATTGTTTTGGGTTATTGAAACGAAAATTCTGATTCATGTTTTCGTTTCAATAACCCAAAACAATGTTCAAATTGGATAATTTTGGTGTCATTTTGTTCGTCTCATTTAGCTATAAAAAATTGCTACAATGTTCACTTTATGAAAATTAAAAAATTGATGCAAAAATCGATTTTTCCTAAATAAATTCAAAAAAGTTTGTGTATTACAACGAAGAGCTTATAACAAATTCAAAATTTCAAACGCAATTATCTCGAAAACTACAACGATTCAAAACATCCCGGAAAAACAAAAAATGCTCCATTTTTTATGATCTTTCCGAATATATCATTTGTTCATATGATTGTAATTTACTAGACTGGTCCTTTAAAGATCTAATGAAGCGCTACAAATTGTAACAAAGAACTTTAAATTCTGGTTCCAACTTAAAATTCTGGTTCTTAGTGTTCCAATAAATTAGGATCATATGGTCTGTCGGCTCAACTATCGAAAAGAATAAATTGATGTTTCTCAGGCCTTAGGCTTAGACGTGGAGTGGGCGACTTGCAAAAGCGTCCTTAGGTCTTAGGATTAAGCTTCTGAGGCCTCAGGTCTTAGGTCTCTAAGGTCGTAGATTTAGGCTTAGGGTTAGGTACGAAAGTAGGTAAAAATGCTCTAATTCACCTTTTTGACCATGCCGAACAATTTCCAAACGTTTTTGATGCAATTCGAGCAAAATTGAAAAAATCAATTTTTCGACCCTTCTAGTCCCCAAGATAAAAAAATCGATTTTTCAAAAAATTTTCTCATAACGAAAATATGTTGCTTTTAAGACTCTACTCATAAAAACAAGTAAAAATAGCAATAAATCGAGTATCTTTTTATTCAATTCAATACCTGTCTGTTTAAAGCCTATAAATTGATTTTTTAGCATTTATTCTCATGTTCGTCGTCTTATGTGCTTTAAATATGCGAACTAATATCGGCATGGCCATGGTTTGTATGGTGAACTCGACAGCTTATACCACGAACAATTTCCAAAATGTCTCATTTTCGACCTTGAATTCATCAAATTCTGTTTGCCAAAAAGTTACAAATCCAGATCATGTTAAAGACCTTGGTTATCATGTAGGAAAAAATAAAAAATTTCGGGTATTTAATTTATAGGGTACTTATTTATGGACGCCTACCATGCAAAGTGCTCTTATTTCATCTACTGCTTATGGAGGACTTTTTACTGTATTACTAGCTGGTTATGTTTCGGATCTTTATGGTCCAAGAATCGTTTTCTTGATAGCTTTAATTAATTATACAGCGATGACGATATTATCTCCTCTACTTGCAGATTGGAATTATTATGCTTTCTTGGGTGCCAGGAGTTTTATGGGGTTATCAGAGGCATGAGAAAAATGGACATAAAAGTTCTCGAGGACGTTAATCTCATAATTTTTATTATGAGATTAACGGGTATTTTCATGCGAGAAATCGATTGCACGCATCGAAAGACCTTGAAAACGTTTCCCAGACCGTGAAATATCAAATTGTCGTATTTTCAAGTATTACAGAAGCTTATTGAAATTTTTTTGTAAAACAAGTCTGGGATGCGTTTTTCAAGAATTTTCGATGCGCGCAATCGATTTCTCGCATGAAAATACCCTTTATAGGTGATTTTTGACAAAATTTTCGCCAAAAAACGCAAAACTACGGTTTTTTGGCTCAAAAATTTCTAATTTTTAGGGTTGCATTTTCCCTGTAGTTGCCTCTCTAAATGCCAAATGGTTCCCCGCAACAGAACGAGGAACTGTAGCCGCTATTTATACATCAGGAGATCAAATTGGAGCTAGTATTGGTACTTATTTAGCCGCTAAATTGTGTTTGTTAACGTTTTTGGGTGGTTGGCCAATGATTTTTTATATGTATGGTAAGTAATCATATCGATTTTCATTTATCCTATCAAAATTTGGAGCTAATATACTTTGTTCCTGTCAACAGGAGCAAAAATGTCGACAGGAGCAAAAATGAAAAAAAATTTTTTGAATTTTTTTAACAAGTGACCCTCTAGGGGTAATTTTATGCGAAAAATCGATTGCG
>OZJO01004842.1:0-13217 GCA_900406225.1 Acrobeloides nanus | reverse complement strand
AAATATGCGAATTTTTAGCACGAACATAACTATTGTTCGTGACAAATTTGTCTCCTTTGTCACAATGAACAAATTATCATCTTGTTCAAAATTCGCATATCTCTGGCCAGTGATAAGAATCGCCACTTTTTGTAACTTGTGTAAGTAACGCTCAGACTGCATTCAAGCATGTCAAAAGTCTAACTTTGCCTGATTTTCATTAAAATCGTGTGTATTGAAACGATTGGTCATGAAGCATAAAATCTGGCAACAAATTTTATCCTTCTCGACCAATAAAATTTTATACTTCATGACTAATCGTTTCAATAAACACGATTTTATTGAAAATCAGGCAAATTTAGACATTTTTGACAACTTTTTTGACATGCTTGAACGCAGCCTCAAAGTTAGAAAAAGTGTTACGCCTTGTCCCGACCTCGTTATGTGAATTTGGATCACGGTACATTTGTGGTGATAAGGGTAATAAATTTGACACCATATTGACAAATTTATTTTCTTTGTCACCATGAACAAATTATACTGTGCCCAAAATTCACATATTTGAGGTCGGCGACAAGACGTTATTTTTTGTAATGTTGAGCATCACTACTTGTGCATCCTTAAGCCATAAATACTAACCTTTGAAGTTTTATTGGCCAACTTTTTGGCAATGTTTATAGGAATACGTCGCATAAAAGGAATAGGGTAGAATAAAATCACGCCAATTAGATTATAAACAGTTTGTGCTAGTGCCATTTGGAGAGTTCTGAATAGGGTAGATGGGATCCGTGAATTTTTTCGATTTTTTACAAATTTTTCAATTTTTACCACATTTTTTCTTCAGGTCCAGGATTTCCCGAAATCGAGAATCCTGGACCTGATCTCGTCGATTTCCGAGATTTTTTCCGAAAATTTGAATTGAATTAAAATTTTTTTAAATTTAATGAATTATCTTTAATATATTTATTTATTTTTGCGTTTAAGATTTAATAACAAATTTTTTTTTAATTTTAAATTTTCAAAGAAAAATATTTTTAAAAAACCAATCCAGAAAAATCGGGATCACGATTTTCGGAATTTCGGGATCCCGAAGAAAAAATTCCGACCTCGTTTTTTCGATCTTGAAAGAAAAATCCCAATCCCATCTACCCTAGTTCTGAACAATAAGCATATCTTTTATTTTTATCAAAAAAATATTACTCTTTAATTTTCGCAGGATCAGCCGAAAAGGCTGCAAGAACACCCGTAAAAGTCGTACCAACATTTGCTCCCAATAACAAAGGGTATAGCCTTTCCAATGTTACAACACCAATTCCAACCAATGGGGTCAAGACGGCACGAAAAACTCCACTTGATTGGATCTTAATTTGTTACTACAAGGTGTATAAAAAACCGGAATTTGGGCGATTTTTTCATATTTTTTCGGCCCGAATTTTTTTTCAAAAAATGAAAAAATTTTATGCGGGAATCGATTTTGCGCATTCCCAAAGCTTGAAAACGCTTCCCTGGCCATGAATAAAGAAATCTGAGTGTGTGTATTGAAGCGAAAATCGAAAATTTTTAGATTTTCTGCTTGAAAATGATTTTTTGGGGGTAAATTTATGCGGGGAATCGATTGCGCGCATTCCCGAAGCTTGAATCCTGAATCAAAGAAAATTTGATTTAGTAGTATAGCAAAAATTGGTCATCGCTTCAATACACATACTCCGATTCCCTGATTCAGGGCCAGGGAAGCATTGGAAATGAGCACAATCGATTCACCGACAAAAATTAGTCCTAATAAGGTCGAAAAAACATGAAAAAATCGCCCAAATTCCGGTTTTTTATACACCCTGTATTTAAAATTCACCAAACAATTAGTGATGTTCAAAGTAACAAAAAGTGACAATTTTGTCACCGATCATTATATACGAATTTTAGGCGCGATATAATTTGTTCATAGTGACAACGAGGACAATTTTGTCTCCATAAACAAACTGTATCGTGCTCAAAATACGCATATTTCTGACCGATGACAAGGATTGTCATTTTTTGTACTTTGTGCATCAGTACATACAATCATGACAATAACACATCCCACTACCATAACAACATAATTTGTGAAGCATGTAAATGGCCATGGTAAATCCTTGTCCATCAATTTCCTCACGAGAATTCCGATCTGCCCACCCAAGAGTGCCTGCATTAATTTGACAATGCCGATCAAACAGGAAATCAGTGCTCCAATTGAGATTACCAATAGGATAATGCCAATCGTGGTATCCGACAAATAGGAGTAAGTAAAAACGTGGTCGTATGGGCCAAAAAATTCAACAATTTAAGGTAAACAAAATGCTCTTACAAAATGTAAAATATTCGCTTGTTCTGAGATCAACACAACGATAGATAAAAGTCGCTTCGGAATTCAGTAAAGTTGAATTCTCGTCTGCCAATGCTGCTTTATCTATCGCATCTTCGTTTATCTAAAAAAAGTTGAGAAAAATTTCGATTTTTGAGCAAAAAATTTAATTTTTACTCAAAAATAGAATTAGGGCCCACACCCCTGCCTATGTCACTGGTCCGCACAGACAAACATTATACATCTTATATAAGAACATACCCGAATAATATAATTCAACACAGGATCCGTTAAAAAATTCAAAGTTTTTATCTCGCTAGCTTTGACACCACTCAAAGGCTGAACTATAGCACCACTGATTTTTTCGATGACTCCTATAAAAATTGATTTTTAGAATTTTTGAAGAAAAAATCCTACACACACCAGTTCCAACTTCAATCGGCATTAAGATAAAATACGACAAAAAATTGAACACATCATTGACGGTGACAGCAGCAAATGCTCTCCGAAACTGGTCTCGATTCCCAACTTGGGTCAGGCTAACTAAAGCATTTATTAAAGAAGCACCCATTTCTGAGCCCAACATTATTGGAATGGCTTGATGAACCGTTAATACTAAATTTATAAGGCTGTGTGCTAACCGTCTCGAAGAGGTGGTCGAGACGCTATACGTCTCGACCTCGTTTGAATTAGTCGAAGTATTGACACGAAAACCCAAAATTTTACATTTTTAATACGATTAATTATTGGTGTATTTAAAAAACTAATAATTGTTTTGGGTTATTGAAACGAAAACCCTGAATCAGAATTTTCGTTTCAATAACCAAAAACAATGGTCAAATTGGATAAATTTGGTGTCGTTTTGTTCGTCTCGTCGAGCTATCAAGAATGCCGTCTTTGTTTTTTAAAAACACCCAATAAAAATGTAAAATTCAGGGTTTTCGAGTCAATAATCCGGCTAACTCAAACAAGGTCGAGACGAATTCGAGACGCCATCTCGAATTCAAGACGTTTAACATCTCAATCACCTGTTAGAGACGGTTAGTGCGCAGCCTAATTGGGAAAAATTTTTGAAAACTAAATTCTTACGTCCTCCAGCAATCATTCCAACAAGTACACTTGATAATGTCGAACTGCTTTGTATAAGCAAGGTTATGACCATGCCAATAATCGAGGCCGATATGGGGTTTTGGATAAATCGACTGGATTGTATGGTTCGTCCTGGAACAATTTTTTCTCTAGTTTTTACAGGGTGGGCCAAAAACTGGCTTTTTATATATTCCCTGGTACAGAAAATGACAATTTCACATTTTCTTTAAAGGAGGGAGGGGGGGGGGGTAAGATCTGAGATCAAACTCTGTCAAAAAATGAGGGGTAATTTTATGCGGGAACACGACGAGAGTGGTTGTGACACTTTAAAAATGCCATATTCGTGTTTCTCGTACCCGAAAACCCCTTAATGTCCTCGATTGGATCTTATTTTAGTGATTTTACGATTCGGCATCCCTGTGTGGTCGTGAAGGATAGATCAAAATCAAAATCTGACGCCAGATTCATGTTCCCCGAATAAAATTACCCCTAAAAAGTCACTTTTCAAAAAAATTTTTTGACCGAGATTGATCCCAGATCTGCACATCCCTTTAAAAAGAATCGCTTCAAAACCAATTTTTCCTTGAGTCAGGGTCAGGAAAGCTTTTACACCCTCTGGGAATGTGCGTAATCGATTCCCCGCATCAAATTATACCTAGAGAGATCATTTTTAGAAAAATAAATTTCCGGATCCCAAAAATAAAAAAGCCACTTTTTTTGGCTCACCCTGTACTAAAATTCCTACCAACTCCTCGACCACCAATAAGCTTAAAGGCATCCGCTAACAAAGCCAAAGTGCATATGAAGCCAAATATAACAAAGCAAATCCCGAAAAGTTTTGTTATAATAGAAAGAACGCGAATGGCTTTCTCAATTGGTGGTAAGTCTAAAAGATTTAGTTCACTCCTTTTGATATAGTTCCCAATTGTTGCCTTTCCATAGCAGCTCTTTTGGATCTACTAGAGTTTCGCTGGATACTTTCCATTTGCTTTCAACTTCCGCACGTTTAGCATGCACTTGACTTTTCTGTTTCATCATATGCAATTTACTTAACCATCATTTTTCAGAATTAATGATAGATAGCAAATAGAATCTAAAATAAAATAATTTCAAAATCTACAATAAAAACTTTAAATAAAACAATCGGACAACAATAACTCTATAAAACGAAAATTCGAAGATCGAAATTCACACCTTAAAATAACACAATATCCGCAAAGGAATAAAATAATTCAACATGCAATACACGAAAAACGGACTATCAAAATCCATAGTCCGTTTTCCATATTGGGGGTGGGGTAACATAAGAGTCAGGGGAGGGGGTAGCATGAGGTATGAAGACATTATCAATCAAAAAGTGAAAAATTATAGGGAAAAACATTTTTCTTCTATGGCCAAAAATTTAAATCCGAAATTTAGAAAATCAAAATTTAATCTAAAGTTGAGAAAATTCAAAATTTAGAACCCGAAATTTAGAAACCCAAAATTAGGCTTAGGCTTAGACCTAAGCAGATCGATTGATTCGCGGCACAAGCTATTATTTGCTTTGCAATTTTTTGCAACTAGACACTTCTACTATTACGCTCGTCGTCCGATTCGGAATCATTCTGATGACGAAGAGCATCTACCAAAAAAACGAAATCATCATTCTGATGATTCCGAAACGGACGACAGAATAGTAGAAGTGTCCAGTTGCAACAAATCGCAAAGCAAGTAATAGTTTGTGCCGAGTCAATCGATCTATTTGTTGCATCACCCGGAATAAGAAATTGGCCAATATCTTGATGAAGCTTCTCGAATAAAGCGGAAGTAAGGTGAAATCGCTCGCGAAATTCGGATCCGGGTATTCTCTTCTAGCATATAATCGAGCTCTTTTCCTTGGTGGATGCTCATCGTCTGAGTCGGAATCATTCCACATGTTTTATGCGATCTATAAAATGTAAAATACCACAAAAAGTATATAAAAGGTTTAAAAATAACGAAAAATGAATAATTTAGCTATTTTTCGAGATTCCAACATTTCAATTTCATAAAGACTCATATTTTTTCTCAACTATAATTGGTTGAAAAATGTTTTTCCCTATAATTTTTCACTTTTTGATCGATGTCTTCATGCTACCCCTCCTCCGACTCTTATGTTACCCCACCCCAAATTAGTGGTGGGAAAAGGATAAGAAAGGACAATGTTGTCCTTTCTTATCCTTTTCCCACCACTATCCCAAATATGGAAAACGGGCTATGGATTTTGATAGTCCGTTTTTCCACATTTTTTAAATAAAAAACGGAAAATAGAAAATGGAAAATTTTCAAAAAATACATGTAAAAATACCGAAAATTTCCGTTTTCCATTTTCCGAGTTCAGCAACAGGCCACAGAACATTATAATACTTGACTAGCCGTTCCTCGCGAATCCCTTTCACATTTGACACAGATCGTTGCATTTCCGATCAACGAACTATAGTGTTTCACATGTTATGCCTCGTCACAACACACAAAATGAGAGACACTATAGTTCATTGATCGGAAATGCAACGGTCCGTGTCGAACGTGAAAGAGATTAGGGAGGAACGGCTAGTTAAGTGTTATAAAGAAATAGAATAATAGTATATGCGTAACAAGGACGATTATGTAACGAGCGTCTGGTATATCGAATTTTGATTGTTGAAGACTTTCGCACACAAACTCTTGAATTGTCTCGGCCAATTCGTAAAATTCGGGGACACCTTTTTAAAACTTTTCGAAACCTGCATTGTATTGGGGTGTTCCAAAAGTTCGCGGGATTTATCATGATTTTTGGGCCAGAAAATTTTTGGCGAACATGAAACGTGGCGAAAGTTATAGTGTCCAACTTAGACGACCCGCTCAACGATATTTGAATTTATAGTAGTATTTATTAAGATAAAATTTTAATTTTCAAGGATTGGGACAGGGATCAACTCGTTCCTCCTAGCTACGCCACTGAATATAGAGAAAAAAATGATAATTTAGTGTTTATGATTTTTGATAAACAATTTGCATAAATTTTTAATCTACAATTTAAAATATTTTTGAAATTAAAAATTTTAACAAGGATCAGAGCCGATTTAAAATCTTGTGTCTTCATGTGGCAGTCGAGTCTAAAATATCCACCTTGAAATAGAACATTTACAAGGCAAGACCCAACCATGATCCGCCACTGACACCTTCAATGAATGGATTATAGAATCATCATTTCCTTGTTTATTAAGAAAAATAATTTTAGACAAGTGGGAGTCGAACTCATGATAGTAATCAATCAAAACTGGAGCACTGCCACTGAACCACTTGGGTCTGTTAGTAAATGGAAATTGATTTGCTATATGTCAATGAGCTCAAAAATATGCGTTTGCTATTTTTGGGTAAAAAAATTAGCTAAAATATCAATTTTAAGCTTTTAGAAAAGTGCTAATTTTTTAAATCACGTGACAATCCTTTTTTCAAAAAAAATTTAACACCCTTTTGTTATAATTTTTTCGATTTTCTAATTTTTCTTGCGCTCATCCAAAAATTCTTCGATGAGCGCAGGAAAAAAAGCCTCTTTCGTTCGGCACCAGAGGCTCTCGGCACTTGAATTTTTGTTTTATAAGGAGCTTTATTCAAACTAAAACTCCCTTGCTCGGTTCGGAGAGGTGACGAGTTTGTAAATTTTTGTAGATCTTCAAAGAGTGCCTAAAAAAACTTTGTTGACCCTTTTCTTATAGGCAAAAATTCGAATCTCTGAACACGTGTTCAAAGCTTGACTTCTCTTTAGTAAAATGTGCAACTATGTAGGTGTCATAAAAATCCGACAAAAGAGTTGTGTAAAGTTTGATCCACTTGATCAGGCATGACGATACTGGCAATGAGCGGCTTACAGACAAAAACAACAAAAACCAATCCATCCCTTGTTCTATGATCGCGAAAAAAAGTAACAGCAAAATTGTGCCTATTTGTTTGACGCTTGTCATGTGGTTTATAATTATTAAGCAGGTGAATTTCTTATTTGAGATAAGATTCTATGAAAGTACTTTTTTTGTGCAGATTAAAACGTTAGCCCCAAAAAAATCATGTACTTTATTGGATGACAAATTCTTAAAGGACTCTCCAGTAAGTTACAATCATATGAAAAAATGATATATTCGGAAAGATCATGAAAAATGGAGCATTTTTTATTTTTACGGCATGTTCTGAATCGTTGTAGTTTTCGAGATAATTGCGTTTGAATTTGTTACAAGCTCTTCGTTGTAATACACAAACTTTTTTGCGGAAAAATCGATTTTTGCATCAATTTTTTAAATTTTCATAAAATGAACATATGGTAATTTTTTATAGCTAAATGAGACGAACAAAATGACACCAAAATTATCCAATTTGAAAATTGTTTTGGGTTATTGAAACGAAAACATGAATCAGGGCTTTCGTTTCAATAACCCAAAACAATGTTCAAATTGGATAATGCAACCTTGTTGTCCGCTACTGTATTCAAGTTTAAAATTGGGCTAGTTAAAATGAACACCCTGTACTATATTTCATGGTCAGTGACACTTTCTCATAACGAAAAAATCATTCAGGAAGTGCTTTTCCAAAATTTCTTTTTTCATTTCTCAGAATTTTATGCTGAACATTCTATACAAACACGCACCACTTGATTAACTTATCGTTTCATTTTTTTAAAAAGCTATTTTTACTCAAACAAGTATTCTAAGAACAAATTTTCATTTCCCATTGCTCTCATTGTACCTAGTTGCATATAAGTAAAATTGTAGTGTCGATGATTAAATTCGCGATATAATACTAATAGCTAAATTTACAGTGCGTGCCACGGTGGCGCGATTTCAAGTTATAGGGATCGAGAAATGTTACCGGTTTGTAGGTTCACCTAAAACTTTAAAGTCTTATATCTCGGCGGGACAGAGGTTTCAGAAAAAACCGCTCAATAAAAAGTTTGCATTTTACCTAAATTACAAAATGTAAAAAGAATTATCGAAATCGGATTGGTCTCCGAAGAGCTGGAGATTTTTGAAGTTGGATATCGTAGATTCGAGTTTTTCAACAACGTAAACTTGGAAGTTAAGGTTTTCGGTCAAAAGAAAGGTTTCAGAAAAAATCGCTTACTACAAAATTAGTATTTTGTTTGGGGAATAAAATGCAAAAAGAATTTCCGGATTTCGATTTCCCAGTGAGAAGTTAGATATTTTTGAAGTTGAACCTACAAACCGGCAACATTTCTTGATCCACTTGTGCCACCTGTCAAAATAACATAATCCTTTACCCAAAAAAACCATTTGAGAGAAAAAATTTTTTCGTAAAAATGACCCTATTGGGGGTAATTTGATGCGAAAAATCGATAGCGCGCACTCCCGAAGTATAAAAACGCCATCTTGATCAAGTTTTCATGAAAAATTGCTTATTTTTTCGCCTTTTTTCGACGAAAAAAGATGAAAAAAAGCGAAAAATAAGCGGTTTTTCACGAAAACTTGGTCAAGATGACGTTTTTACGCTTCGGGGGTGCGCACTATCAATTTCTCGCATCAGTACCCCCAATAGGGTCATTTTGACGAAAAATTTTTTTCTCCCAAATGGTCGCAAAATGCACCCCCTTTAAAGCTCATCTGACTCCATTATCTCAAAGACTACATTTCAAAATTTTGAGATTTTTGGTATACTTCTGTTTTTTGCTGTGCTAATCCATTTTCAAAATTTCTGTTCGGAAAATTTTTTTAGGGTCCCAACTTTTGTTGCAGCTTGTGAAAATATCATAAAATCGGGTGGTCCGATTGATTGGTGAAAGCTTTGTTTCAAAATGTCTATTCCATCTCTAATTGGTCTTGCGATGACCATATTAGCTTCTGGTTCGTTGCTATTAAATTTATTTATACTATTCATTATATGGCGAGGACTGTTGAAATCTTCAGCAAGTAGTATTTATTTGTTGGCTTTTACTAATATCACCAGCAATTGTATTCAAGCGTCTTTAATAGCTTTTTATTTGGGTCCAAGTGTGATTTTACAGGTGAGTAGTGAAAATTTGATATTTTTGATGGGCTGCTGTGTGTTAAAACCGCTATGGTCCAAAATCTAAAATCCGAAATTTAGAACCTGAAATTTAGAAACCCAAAATTAGGCTTAGGTCTAAGCCTTATGCCTTAGGGTTAGGCCTTATGCCTTAGGCCTTGTGCCTTTAAGCCTTATGTCTTAGGGTTAGGTCCTAGGCCTTATGCTTTAGGCTTATGCCTTATGTTTTAAGCCTTAGGGTTAGGTCCTAGGCCTTGTGCTTTAGGCTTATGCCTTAGGATTATGCCTTATACCTTATGCGTATGCCTTAGACTTATGCCTTAGACCTTATGCCTTAGGCGTATGCCTTAGGCTTATGCCGTAGGCCTTATGCTTTAGGCCTTATGCCTTATACCTTATGCCCTATGCTTTGGCCTTATGCTTAGGCTTAGCCTAAGCCTAATTTTGGGTTTCTAAATTTCGGACTTTTAAATTTGGGATTCTAAATTTTGGGTTAGAATCGGTAAAACTTTAGTAACTCAAAAAAGTTCAACAACAACTAATTTCTCGGCATTTCTGGAACCCTTTGTGCTAATATAAGCCAAACTTTCTAATATTTTTCGAATTTAGATGGACTTATTTCCTGATGGTCCTAAGGGTATAGAAAATAGAATATTTTCCTATATTGAACTGGCTTCATGGTATACGGACATGCAAGTTTCAGCTGTAATAGCTATCAACCGGTAACTAGATTCAAAAATTAGTATCAAAAGACTTTTTAGGGTAGCTGTAATCGTTTTTTCGACAAGTTTTGGAAAACTTTTCACTAGAAAAGTTGTAATAATACTTTCGTATGGGCTGTTTGTGACAGGCTTTCTTTTAGCTCTCGTTTCTCATATATTAGTTCCTTGTTGTGTGTAAGTGGCATATTGTAATTTACTATCACCATCGAATGGTGATAGTCTTTTTCAAAAAGCGATCGAACAGTTCTGACCAGGGCTGAACCGCTACCGATATTTCGGTAGCGGTAATGACGGTAAATCGGTTACCGGAATTTCGGTATCGGTAATCCGTTAAGTTTTCGCTAGCGGTATCCGGTCATTTTTTTCACCCGGTTCAGCTCTGGTTCTGACCGTTACCTAGTTAATTTTTTAAGACCTCTTTTCCACTACCCAAGTTACTGGGAAGAATTTTTGGATGAAGGTTATCCTTATAATGATTACATTATTGATATCCCACAAAATACCATATCTTCAACAATTTCCATAGTTTGCTATACTATCGTACGAAAATTGTGAAGTTCCTGTTTAATTATCATGGTTTAGGTGTTCTTGTATATCAGAAAAACCTATAAGAAAACTTACCCTAACCTAACCTGTACTTCAGCTGAAGTTAGAAGTAGAAAAGAAGTTATATATGCATTACAATTCGGAGCATTATCGGCATTTGCTTTATGTAAGATACTCTTCAATTTTGTTGGAAAATGACTTGGAGCTAGTTCCTTTTGGGGGCACCACCAGCGTGTTTTTTTATATTTTTGAGGATTTCTCCAGAAGTACAAAGCCAATCCTGATAGTTTTGGTGCCGTTAGAAACATAGCTGAACAGGGGGAGGGGTACTGTATCCCCCCACTTCGTCTTTTTGCCGAAAATTTTTAAGTGATCACGTCGTATTTAGGGCGTCAGTACCCCCTCCTTGTACAGCTATGGTTAGAAAGCTGGATTTCATAGCAATCGAATGACACCGAAATCATGCCGTCATTCTTTCTGGTTGAGGAGTTATTGCATAATTAATAAAAAATGTCACTTTTTTTCACACATTTGTTAATAATTATGTATCTCCGCAACCAGAAAGTGTGATGACATAATTTTGGTATCATTCGATTGCTATGAAATCCAGCTTGCTAACGACATCAAAACTATCAGGATTGGCTTTGTACTTCCGTAGAAATCCTCAAAAACATAAAAAAGAAAGAAAAAACACGCTGATGGTGCCCCCGAAGGGAACTAGTTTCGACTTTTTTTAGTTGCTTGGGTTGGTCACCGAATATTTCCTAGAATCTTACCTGATGATGTCATTCCTATGGTCACTGTTTCTATAATTATTCATGGGACAATGAACTCGATCATATTTTTGACTATAAATAAAGAAGTAAGTATTTTTAAGACACGGTCTCTGGAAAGTGTTCACTCAAGGGGAACAATTTTCAAAAAGTGCGAACCGGAATTTTTTATAGTTCAAAAAGAGCGAACCGGAATTTTTTATAGTTCAAAAAGAGCGAACCGGAATTTTAGTTATAGTGAGTACATAAAAAAATTCTACTACGACATTTTGCGATTCTTTTGCTATTTATGAGAAATAGCCATTTTACTGTTTTAGCTGATGGGCTCTTTTTAGACCAAAGGCATGTGCATTCAAACCGCTCTAAAAAATTTATTTTAAATTCTTTTTTCTTCGGGTCTTTTTTATTTATTAGCCCTATCGTCAGGCTAAATTTATAAAACAAAACTGAAGGGTATATCGTTTGACTTTATTTTTTAAACCCATTTTTATGATTTTTTCATGGTTTTTTGGGTATCATGCGTATTTCCGTTCGCCGCCAAGCAAATAAAAAGCTTTTNTGAAACCTTTTTTATTTGCAAGAGCAATATTAGATCTAAAAAGTTACCGAGCGGATTTTTTCTAAAATTTTTTTTCGAATTTCTACGGCACTTTGAAAATGGTGTATTTTCACGCTTTTTCATGGTTTTTCATGGTTTGGGTGTCAAGAGTATTTCTGTTCGCCGCCAAGCAAATAAAAAGCTTTTCCACTGAAACCTTTTTTATTTGCAAGAGCAATATTAGATCTAAAAAGTTACCGAGCGGATTTTTTCTAAAAATTTTTTTCGAATTTCTACGGTACTTTGAAAATGGTGTATTTTCATGCTTTTTCATGATTTTTCATGGTTTGGGTGTCATGGTATTTTCCTTCGCCGCCAAGCAAATAAAAAGCTTTTCCACTGAAACCTTTTTTATTTGCAAGAGCAATATTAGATCTAAAAAGTTACCGAGCGGATTTTTTCTAAAAATTTTTTTCGAATTTCTACGGCACTTTGAAAATGGTGTATTTTCATGCTTTTTCATGGTTTGGGTGTCATGGTATTTTCCTTCGCCGCCAAGCAAATAAAAAGCTTTTTCGATGAAACCTTTTTTATTAGCAAGAGCAATATTAGATCTAAAAAGTTACCGAGCGGATTTTTTCTAAAAATTTTTTTCGAATTTCTACGGTACTTTGAAGATTATGTATACCCAGAGGGCAATTTTGCCTATTAACCCGTCTTTTAAATTTCAAATTTTGCAAAAACGCGATCTGGAACGGGAAGAGGGCTCGCGATAAAATCACGAATCCGAGCGATTTGAGACATTCCTAAATTAAGAAGACCGAGTTCTGGCAATAATTACTCCAATACGAGGGGTATAATCAAGGTAAAATTTTCTAAACTAGCTATATATATAAAATACATTCTTAGGTTGTTGGTTATGAAAAACAAAGTATATATATTTATAAATACTTTTTAAAATGAAACTAAATTATTTATTTGTTTTTATATCAAAATTGTCAGTCTAAAGTCAATGATAAATGACGATCAATATGTGCCAGTACCGACCTAAAATCGCAGATAATGACGATGTTGGCCCAAAATGGTCGGATAAGTGCTGGTACCGATAAAAAAAACTTATTAGATCTATTATAGCCCCTCAAATAAAAAGGTTTCATCGAAAAAGCTTTTTATTTGCTTGGCGGCGAAGGAAAATACCATGACACCCAAACCATGAAAAA
>OZJO01004841.1:0-14785 GCA_900406225.1 Acrobeloides nanus | reverse complement strand
GTGTGTGTATTACATTCAACAGTTGAACCGCGAACATTTGTTGATAATTTGTTGATTTTTTCATAAATTTTTGTGCTGCTTCAAAAATTTCCGGCTGTCCGCACCTACGCGAGATTATACCATAAATTGGAAATTGTTTCCTGTCGGGGGAAAATAATATTAGTTTTTCTAGACTTATTATTATGTGATTTTTTCAATTTATAGTTTTGATCAAAGTACCAGGAGACCGATCTAAAGCGCTCGGGGAGGAGAAAGTTTACTCCTCTTCTTCTCCGAGCGAATGCTTCCGAGAGCCTTACTCTTATACCAACATAGATTTTATGCCGAATAAAATAAAAAATCGAAATTTATTTTGGGGGTACCCTATAATAATGATAAAAGTCTTAAATTTTCTTCTCTACGACTTTAATTTAGCACTGTGGATTTAAATCTACACGGCTCCTAAAAGTTATAAAAAAATGCGCGGGGAACAAATCTTCATGTTCAAATGGTTAGGATTCTATTATTGAAGTCTAATGTCGCTTGCATCCAATTGTTTTAAACTTTTTTGCCTTTTTAGATTTTTCAAAAAGAAAGACGACATTTTTTATAGCTCGCCGAGACACCAAAATTATTGAATTTGAACAATGTTTTGGGTTATTGAAACGAAAACATGAATCAGGGTTTTCGTTTCGATAACCCACCACATAGTTCAAATTCTGGTGTCATTTTATTCGTCTCGGAGAGCTATAAAAAATGCCGTCTTTCTTTTTTTTAAATCTAAAAAAGCAGAAAAGTTAAAAACAATTGGACGCAAGCGTGATTCGAACCTGAGACATTAAACTGAAATCGTGGAACTCTAACCATTTGGCCATGAAGTTTTGTTCCCGGCGCACTTTTTTATACCTTTCGGGAACCATGTCTAACGTTCCTGAAATCGTCATTACAAACAAACATTACACGTTTATATTAGTAGGATTTTTGGAAACATTAAAGTACATTTTTGAGTATTATCTAATTCTAATTTGACCTCCCAGAATATAGCTATAGAAGAATTTTTTAATTATTAAGGGTAATTTTTGTGGTCATAAAAAGGAGCAATATTTTAGATTAGCTTCATAAAAAACGCGGAAATTTTTTGATCTAATCAGACGACCAGTCATAAAATAGAGATATACGCATAAAATAGCCAAAAACATGGCCGTACAGAAAGGGGGGTACAGGGCAAGGGTGTACGCAGCCAATCTCATTGCGATGGTTTTCATTTTGCAATTATCGCCAACCATCGCAATACTTAACAAGAAATTTAAAGTAAATAATACTTACAAATAAAAATTTTACTTTTGCGGTGGTTTTTAGAATCTTCGATGGTTGTTTAATTTGTAAAAATTGGCTGGATACGGCACTGGTACAGGGGATACATGTATCAGATATATCGGTAAATCGAGACTCATGGATTTATCTTGTTAGAAAAAACTGTTTTCGATGCGGTTTTTGCCAGTAGATAAAGAGTACTCAGGAAGAGAATGGTGGAGTTAACTTTTTGAATAGAGCAAGTTTTCGTGTCAATAATCAATTTTTTTTAACACCCGGTACTTTGGAAATGAACAAAAAATCGCCATATCTTCCCCAATTCTGCGCCGATTTTCGACCTTTTTTTCGTAAAATGTCAAAACCCCCAGAAACACTTTGGCAGCAAAGTGTTTCTGGGGGTTTTTCGACCCGCTGAATCGATTTTCGATGTTATTTTTCGGTGAAACGTTCAGAAAGTGGCTGTACTGGAAAAAATCGATATTTCGGATTTTAGGGGTTTAGGGAAACAGGGTAATTTTTTTAAATCGTCCAATTCTATCGGGAATCGATTCTCCGTATGTAAAAACCTCCGTTATACGTATAAACAGGCGAATCGGCGCTGAATTGGGGGGAGATATGGTGATTTTTGTTCATTTCCAACTTGCCGGGAGTTGAGAAAAGTTGATTATTGACGCGAAAACATGCTCTATTCAAAAAGTTAACTGCACATTCCTCTACCTGAGTACTCTTTATCTACTACTGATAAAAACCACATCGAAAAATTCTTTTCTGGGGGGGGGGGGGGGGGGGGGTTCGAGTATGAAAAACACGAATCCGAACGAATTTTTTATTTCGATCGCAGGAAAGGGTCGAATCGGCAAATTTCTCGAAACTTTTTGAATTTTATAATATCTGAACAATCGTTTCAATATCTTGATCCTGAGTCAATTAAATTGCTCGTGTTGCTCATGAAAAAAATTCGACAATAATTTTCCTTTTTTATATTAAAAAGTTTTTAGAGCCTATTTTTGTTGAAGAGCATCATAATTTTTTTTGTTTTTCTCATCGTGTCCAAAAATTCATGGCAAGTGATGATTTGTTATAGACTTTTTGGTTATTTGATGGAATTTTTTATTCACTTCCAACGTTCGACTATATCCCATTGTTATGAATTTATGTACATTTATTTTTTANAGACTTTTTGGTCATTTGATGGAATTTTTTATTCACTTCCAACGTTCGACTATATCCCATTGTTATGAATTTATGTACATTTATTTTTTATGTTCCTAATTTCTTTACTGACTCATCAAATATTCTTTTCTCCGAACTTTTAATATTATATTTCGTTTTTCGATTCCACTTGATTGGAAAATTCGCCACTGGAAGAGCAACAATTTCTTTACCTTTTTTCAGAGAGGTCTAAAAATGGCCTGGCATGGAGGAAATTGGAATCACTCAGCCAAAAGTTTGATTCTTCGTTTCATTATTTGGTGAATTAATTCCCGTTTTATTGTGCGACCAGCCAGCTAAAAAGAAACAAAGTTCGTTGGTCGGCCCACGTGGGCACATTATTTTAGTTGCTTTATACATTCCTGAGCTGTGTGTGTGGATAAGCTCTAAAAAAGGAGTAGAAAATTTGCATAAAGATGCCTCGGACAGCAGATAGATTTGCGTCTCATTTATTTGGGACACCTAGGGAACCGACAATGAGAACGGAACAGCGAGTTTTTGTGGTCAGGCCGAGAGGTGCGAGTGATTCTATCAAAAGTGCACCAGTGCAGGTGACTGTAGATAGGAGGTAAGTAAAAAATATTATATACCTTAAAATTTTGTTCAGAACACAGAGTTGTGATCTTTTAAGCCACAAAGCACTTTTGATCTGGGCCTGGAACCTAGTTCAACAGCGTTTTTAAGATTCGGGAATGCGCGCAATCGATTCCCCACCTAGAAAAACCTAAGAATCGACGGTTTTTTCATAAAAATCCGAAAATGTTTAATTTTCGCTTCAATACACTCACTCATTTTCTGAATCAGGGTAAGGAAGCGTTTTCATGCTTCGGGAATGCGCGGAATCGATTTCTCGCATAAAATTTTCCTAGGAATGTATTTTTTACAAAAATTTTTGTCAGAGAATCGGCTCCAATTGTTACCCCCTTTAAAAAATTTTTGGTTTTGAGGGACATCCCCTTCTTCCATCGGATACGCCACTGCACCCCCCCCATAAACCCGATATTTGAACCTGCCCAAATGCAGCCTGTTAGCTCCCCCATAAAAACGACGTAATTTTTTTGCTTTTTCCCCGATAGAATATGTGCTACTAAAATTTAAAATCATTTCCCAACATTTTAGAAAATCCACCGGCCCATCATTACCAGGTAGAACCAGCCGAACGTCTGGATCAGATGTTGAAACAGGAATTTCATCACATCCATCCACTCATAGAAAGTCGGTGGTGAACGTTGTGGAAGGGGAAGATGGGGATGTGGAAATTATCATGGAAGAAAATGAACCCATGGTCTTGACAGTATTAGAAGAAACAAATATGGATGGTGTGAGGCATTTATCGGATAAAAACAGAAGCACGAGGTAATAGCTTAAAAATAAAAAATTTCGACGATCGAACACTTCCTGCGCAAGACGAATTTTGAACATTTTGCTACTGCGCCATGGGTGATTTTTTTGCTCTAGTTGGAAAATGCCCTATAACAAAAACCATAAAAATATCAAAATTCATAAAAATTCTTTCCATTTTTGAGTTTCTGTGATAAAAAATAGCTTTAATTAAGAACTCCTGAAAAATGAGAAATAAACTCTAGTCACATGTGCTCACCCAGATGGCATAAGAAGATAATAAAACCAAAAAGCAACCTCCCTTAATGTTTAATTCTGCAATTCTCAGAATTGTCTGAAAGAAATTTCATGAGATGGGCTAGTTCTTTTTAACAAAAAGCATTAAGAATTAGATTCATTAATCATTTTCGCTTTGTTTTATGTAATATTTGCGTTTAAAAATATTATGGAGAGTCTACGAAGATCTTCATTATTAAGGAAGGAAACTTATTGTATTACAAAGTTGGTATTTTTTGGAATTTTGAAAGGTTCATTTTCTGGGAGTCAGCCTATTTTGATTGGGAAAAAGTTATTTGCTCACAAAAAATTTCAAAATCGAAAACACCTTGGTCAAAAAGGGAAAAATTTTCAATTTTTTCAAGAACGGGATCCCCCCTGGCTAGGCAACTATCGGAGGATTGTGAAGAGGGAATGGGAGGGGTCAAATAGGTGAATTTAAACAACTTTAAAGTAAAAAATTTGTATATCCCATGCCACTAGCACTCCTATTAGCTGAAAACCAATATCAGTAAAAAATATAAAAATTACTACTATACATAGCGCTGCCAGATGCTTTTTTAAATAAAGATTTCAATTTTTTGTGAGGTTGAGGTTGCTAAAATTCTTTTTTTGTTAAAATTCTATTTTTTTCCAAAGTCAATTTTCATCCAAAACGATTTTTGATCGAAAATTCTATTTTTGGCCAAAATTCTCCCCAGTGTTATGTCTCTAACTATTCATGAAAAAATTTTCAATTAGGATTGCAGAGGTCCAAAACCTAGTTGATATTGCAGTTTGCAACCTAACTATATAAATCTGTTTTTAGATGCACATGGCTAACCCTGATAGCAATATTTACATTCTTGGCACTCTACCAAATATTTACCCAGTTATCCATGTATATAACAACCCCTGTTGCTACAAACATTGAAGCTGATTATCCTACAAAAATAGCCTTTCCTACTATTGCCATATGCAATAATAATCAATTTCGGTAGGATTTTACTAATAACTACTTGCATAGACGTAGCCAGGATTTTTGACAGGGGGCTAAACTGCCCAAAGTATGAAAACTCAATGAAAAACATAAATGGGGACCATTATGTTTTTTTCGCAGCTTCGCCGCGACAGAGGGGCTATAGCCATGAATTTGGAACTCGAATTTTTTTTCTAAATATGACCCCTCTAGGGGTAATTTTATGCGGGGGATCGATTGCGCGAAACATAAAAACGCTTCCTTGACCCTGATTCAAGAAAAAATTGGATTTTTGAAGCGAAAATGGTCATTTTTCCAGGTCCAGACTGTGGTCGAAGCATTCCCCCCCCCCGAATCAGGGTCAGAGAAGCATTTTCACGCTTCGAGAATGCGCGCAATCGATCTCCCGCATAAAATTACTCCTAGAAGGGGCCATTTTTAGAAAAAAATTTGGGTCCCAAATTTGTAAAAATCTCAATATTTCGCTTTTTTGTCTCACCCTTTTAATATAATGAAATTCTTTTTTTAGG
This sequence comes from Acrobeloides nanus, assembly GCA_900406225.1. Taxonomy (NCBI): domain Eukaryota; kingdom Metazoa; phylum Nematoda; class Chromadorea; order Rhabditida; family Cephalobidae; genus Acrobeloides; species Acrobeloides nanus. The sequence goes on along the minus strand of OZJO01004841.1, from coordinate 9,175 downwards.
CTAACATATCTTACGGGTGCTCGAATTCAAAATAGACGGACCAAAAATCGAACCCATTCTTTCAAAGATATCGATGAAAATTCGACAAATGTTTTTGATAAAGTAAAAAAGTTTTGCTTCAGAATCAGATCTAAATGCTACAAATCTAGGCATTGCTTAATTCCGGTGATATGGATGCTCTAAAATTTCTGAGAAATGCTGCTCATTGGAAATCTAGAATGATACTCAAATGCACATGGCCGAATGGGACTAGTTGTCGAATGACAGATTTTAAGGCAGTATGGACTTTGACTGGTCTATGCTGGGCCATAAACACAGACCCGTTGAATCCAATATTTGTTACGGGCGCAGGTAAATATAACTGTTAAAAAATATACCATCAAAAAAGAGTCAGGATCATAGCGATGGATCCGATTCTTGGATATTCCCGTCGTCTCAAAAGTCACTCAAAATTTTTTTGGAATTCCCACCCTTTCCCTCTCCGTCCTTTGATTCCAGCATAAGAATTGTATACTAGAGATCGGGCCGGGGGCCTGGTACTCCGGTCCCGATTCTCTGGTTTTTCGGGCCTACCGGAGAAAACCGGGATCAGGGATTCTCCCCCCCCCCCGGTCCCGGTTTTTTAACACTTAGAGGACCGATCAAGACATTTTATTATATTATTTTCAGCTATGCTGATCACGAATATGCTAAAATAAAAAATTTTACTTCAAATTTCGAGCTAGTGGCCTTCGATAGTAAAATGGACATATTTCCGAGTAGGAATTGAATTGAGGGCTCGTCAACTACTCATTATAAAGCTGGTGATAGGCCCTACAAATCATGTCTAAGCATCATCTTTCAAAAATACATTGCCTTTTAGCTAGTAAATTTGTGCTCAAACATACCAAACCTGATATACCAAAAATTCTCTGGGAATCTGGGCTCCTCAGATTGGGGGTCATTTTAGCTGAAGTTCCCCGTAACCAGATCAAAATGGCCGATCTTTGCTAAAAATTCGGTCAACAAATCNCTGGGAATCTGGGCTCCTCAGATTGGGGGTCATTTTAGCTGAAGTTCCCCGTAACCAGATCAAAATGGCCGATCTTTGCTAAAAATTCGGTCAACAAATCGGGAGTTTTTGCAAAGATTTGCGATTACCTTTTTATTGGAGCGATAATCTTTAGAGGTGCTTAGACATGATTTGTAGGGCCTATCACCAGCTTTATAATGAGTGGTTGACGAGCCCTCAATTCAATTCCAACTCGGAAATATGTCCATTTTACTATCGAAATTGGAAGTAAAATTTTTTATTTGAGCATAGCTAGAAATAATATAATAAAATGTCTTGATCGGTCCTCTAAGTGTTAAAATCTGATCTCTATTGTACACACGTATGATTTTGTTGTTTAGGTTCCGCACACGCACTCCGGCTTCTTTTAAACATTGAACGTTATGAACGAGTTGAAAGTTGCACTCCAAAATTCCGCACCACAAGTCTTCCTGGAATCAAAATTTTAATTTATAACCAAACCGACATTCCAATAACTAGTCTTAATGGTGTTAACGTGCCGCCTGGGTTTACTATGGACATTCCTTTTTATATGAAACAGGTTGGCCTTATTTCAAAAGTTCAATTGAAAAACCTTTTTAGAGGCACAAATTTCCTGGATTTAACTGTATTCAAGAAAGTAAAGAGCATATGAACGAGTTTCCACTAGATTTTGATAATCCATATAATACGCAGACTTGTTTGATACGGAATTATTTGGCGGAAATTGAAAGACAATGTGCCTGCTCGATGAGAAGAGCGTATAATCCAAATCCGAGAGGTGAAAAAATGTAACTTACCCCCTTCCCCAGTACATTAGGGAGAAGTAACCATATGGGGTAGTAATTTTTTGACCCCATACAAAATTATAAGGGCGTACCCTTGTGATTTTTTGGCTTGTCACATGTCCCTTCAAGACCGAAATTGAGACTCCTATTAGGCGCATAAAATCCTAGTGCTGGGAGCCGGGCGCTAACATGCTCGGAGGGTTGAAGAAGGGAATCTCTGAGAGTGACTCCGAGCGGTACTCCAATATTTTCAATATAAAAATTTTAAAATTTTTGTCAAAAATTGATAAAATTTTAACAATTGCAAACATTCGAATTTTCTCCTTGGTCCCCCAAGGGGTGAAAAGTGAAAAAATTTCAATGATTTTGGTGTCACTCGTTTCCTCTCATTGTCCCCTTCAACTTTTGTTTGAGCATCAGCACGTTCCCGAGATCGTCTGGATATACATCCTACACGTTTGTTGTAGTGGAACTGGCCCCAGCCCCAGAGGCCGCGGCCAGTCTCCGGATGTCTCGAGGTTTTGGAGGCCTCTGCGGTTGAGGCCTAATCATATATGGCCTGTTCTTTGTACCTCCAATGGACCTAGGGCCTGAATTTGAGGGTCTAGGCTCTTTTTGGTCTCTGTCTCTGCTCCATGGATGACGAATTTTCTTTCGTTCAGAAAATCCCTCTACCTAACAATTCAAATTTTAGGAGGCATTCCATTTTGCAATGTAGACGACTACTTTTCTTGTGTTATGCCAGTTCTTAAATGGGGGTATGACGGTGGGTTTAGTACCTATAATTGCATGTCTTCATGCGAAGAAATTGACTATGTGGCCTGGCAAGACATGAATGAATTACCTAATAATATTTTCCCTAAATTAATCGACTCGATGGATGATGAGGATGAAATGGATGTTGAAGCTAGTGATAGTGATTTGGATATGGATGAGGAGGTACATGCTTTTGCATGACAAAAATTAAACTTTAGCCCTCCCCGACACCTGCCTAAGCCTATAATAGCGGTGCAAAGAAACAGGACACAGCAACACGAGGGGCCAACTACCGTGGGCCCAATCCCATTTAAAGAACCGAGTCGGCCCCGGTTGCGTTCCAAGGCCGGGCTGTATCTGATGCGTATGAAGTCCCAGGCCAAGGGCCGACCCTCTTCGAATCCTGACTATAACTCATCTTTTAGGTCTATGAAGACCTAACAAAAGATGAGCATTACAAATGTGAGCATAACCAAATTTTGGAAGATGGACAAGTTAATAGAATCAAAAGAGAAGCACATAGGGCATATGAAAAGCAGGCTAGATATCAAGAAGACATGCTGTTGAGAACAAAAAAGTTGATAATGAAAATGAAGCAATCTGCTCAGAAGTAAGAAAATATATCTCATTGTTCTTAAAATTCCATAAGTGTTTTTGATACTCTTCAAATTTTGACTCTGGTGAATCTGAAACTTCTGGCGCTTCTAGAGTTTCTGCCGCGCCTGGAGCTTCTAGCGCTTCTGTTGTCCTGAAGTTTCTAGCGCTCCTCGATTCTGCCGCGTCTGAGCTTCTAGCGCTTCTAGAGCTCTGACACTTTTGTCACTGGTGGAATTTCTGTGCTACTGGAGCTTGTAGCTCTACTGAAGCTTCTAGGACTCATGGAGCTTCTAGCGATTCTAGAGCTTTATTTTACGGAAAAATCGAACAATTGAAAACAATATAAAACATGCTTATATTTCAACAATTTTTAGACTGAACGATCTAAAATGGGGTTGGCACCATACCAACTTCAAAGGAGTCTATCTCCGACTCAAAGAAAACATCGATTGCTACGGAAACATCTCACTCGCCCACCAAGATGTTTTTAATGCCATTACCAATCCAGCTGCTCATGGTGAAGAAAGAAGAGCCAATCAACTCGTCCATCTGCTTGACAAAAATGGACGGTATGGAAAAATAGAAGAATTGAGAACAATAAGCGATGTAAAACATGCTTATGGTGCGGATCGGGTAGAAAAACTGGCGACCCAACTTCAGGACATTGATGAAATTTTGGACAAGCTGCATAGCATTTATAATGAAGATACATATCGTACAAAATTGAGCAAGGATTTGGAGAAAGTGGACAGGATAATACAGTTAATAGATCAGGTAGGAAAAATGAATGGAATGGGTCAATTTAAAAAATTTTAGTTTGATACCGGAAAATTACAAAAACGTGCATGGGCCGAAAAAATGCAGTCAAGAAATATGAGACATTTCTTTGATGAAGATTTTTATGAGGTTCAAAAATTTACCATTTATTCAAAATTTCCTAAATTTAGGATTGGTACAACGTCGTAACAAAAGATCTGGATCAAAATCTTGTCCGAACAATAAATGATTTAGAAGATCAAATTGAATATCTCTCCAATTTGACTGTAAATGGCACTGGCTTAGAGGTAGGCTAGATCTAGAGGCTGAAAATGGGTCCGGGACCCAGCACCTCAGGGGCCCAAATGGGTTCTTAAGTCCCGGATCCAATAGGTCCACTGTGTCCGGGACGCAGTTGAGAGGACCCAAGTGGATTCAGGACCCCATTTGGGCCCCTGACCCGGGACTCAAGGACCCATGGGTCCGGTACCCCAGTTGGGTCCCGGGTCTGGGACCCAAATGGGGTCCGGGGTCCTTGGGTTCCCGACCCATGGGGTCTTGGGTCCCAAAAAAGTGGGTCCCTTTCGAACTCTGGCTAGATCACAAAAACAAAAATTTTATTTTTAGATGGGCTCCGTTTTACTTTTTGGCGACTCGGAAGTGAAACATGTGCAAAATTTTGCTAGCTTCTTAGATGATATTTTGAATTGTACACTTGGACCAGTGAGAAACCATAGTGCAAATATGCTCAAAGAGTTCAAAAAAGCCATGCATGATTTTCAAGTAAACTTGGAAGATTGAGTTTTGTGTGAAAATTAAAATTTTAGGCAGCATATACAAATTTGTTTAAAAAAGAGCTAGTCGAATACCTAGATAATTTTGAATTTGGGAATAAATTTGTCAGGTAATGGCCCTTAACAATTTCCCTAACCGTTGCAATAAATTTAGCTCAAGTCAAGGTCTTAGCGCTGGCCGTGGGAGAAATTTAGGGAGTTTTCCATCATATCCAAAGAGTTACCTCGAGATAGCGATACCCCTAGGGACTGGGCTCAGGATGTCGCTAGGCTCAATTGCAGTCTTAATCCTACCTCTAACATTAGTCATAGCTTTAACCGTAGCCTAGCCTATCCTAGCCCAGCATAGTCTGAGCCTAGCTCAGCCCAGCCTACCGTATCCTAGCCTAGTCTAAACCTAATTCTGGTCCCAAGCCTGAACTTAAACCTACCCTTCCTTATCCCTATCCAAAGCCTACTCTTCTCTATCCTACCCTGTGTTAATACCTTAATCAAGAAAAGTTTTAGAGAAAACTTTGGAATCGTAAATGTTTTCTTACACAAAATGAACATCGAACATTGGAGACAAGATGCCACTTATAGCTTTTGGAGCATGTTATGTATGTCTTATGGCAACATCCCTCCTATAATATTTTTTATATCAACTATATGGAACGTTGCAACGTTCTATATGAACTGTCCGGGGCCTATATTTCGCATATTTTGACCTCTATACTTTTATATCCCTTCTGTAGGTGTACCCATGAGGTCAAATTTGAAAAATTCTTTCGAGTTAGTATTCAATAGTCGAAAACCCCCGAGTACAAAAATTAGCCGATTTTGAGCCATTTTTGAAATTCGCATATTTCTCGATTTTTAGGAGGTATCCCCTTAATTTTTAATTTTTTCCAAAAATTTTGTTAAAAAATAATCTCTATCGTGTTCCCCATAGTCGAAAAAACCCCAATTATAAAAAATCAGCGCTAGAAACGCTAAAATATTCGAGATGAGGAGACCATTTGGAAAAAGCTAAATTAAAAATTAAATTTTTTAGGGGGTACCCCAATTTTTTTCATTTGAGCCACCCTGTATTTATGATTTTAGGCGATGTCGGTGGTGCTCTTGGTCTTTTCTTAGGAGCTAGTCTATTAACAATAATCGAGCTTATCTATTTATGCTTCCAATATGGTTTTTGCAGAAAGAGTTGGGATAAAGTTAAAGGCCATCCATGGTAAGCTATTAAAAATTGGTGACTGTATTTTCTAACAACTAATAAGCATGAACTAATTTTGTTATAGCACAAATGAAAACCCAAATGGTAAGAATCAGAAAGATGGAAAGAAAAACGGAATTACGGTCGAAATTGAAGAACCACCTTACTATAGTGAATTTTCGTTAGAACCGGCAAAAGAATTGTCTGATATTTTAACTAATGTTTAATAATTTTAAAGTCCGTTTCATCGTAGAACCGATGTCCTAGTCACAATACTATCAAGCGAAAACTTTTTTCTTCAGCCTCTTTGTGAAAAAGACATATTTTTTTACGTTTCCAGTTGTGATCAATTTGATCTCTAATATACAATTGTTTATATGCTAACATATTTTTTGCTAACATTTGTTATTTACCTTATATAAAACGTGTAATGTGTGTCTGTGTGGACTAACTTTTGACGGTGTGATCTAAACAGGACTCGCCAAAACAAAAGTTGTAGGGGACGATGAGAGAAGACGATTGACATCAAAATCATTGGAGACAAATAAATTTCTTCACTTTTTACTCCTTACAAGGGAACGGCTACAGTTGATGGTGCGATTTCAAAAAATTTCGACTATATTCTTGTAGAGTACCCCTGACTTGATTTTTAAAAAAATAGAGTTAGCTGATGACGGCCACTGTGTGGCTAGCTAATGGCTCCCAAAGTTGACGAAAAACAACATACTTATATCATATTCAAAGTGGGATAGGTTCTCATGTGGCTCTTGGCTTAGTGGCTATGATTCCAGCTTATCAACTTGCAGTCTCAGGTTCAATCCCGCTACCTAGCTTAAATTTTTTTCATTTTTACTTTTAAAGTTTAAACATGTATGATTTTATTTTTTACATATGATTTTTTATTAAAAGTTTATAAAAAATTTTTCTTTTTAAAAATATAAATGCCATAATTTTTCACAAATATGTTTGTCAACCCAGCTAATATTATTCAACTACTTCATGAACAATTTGAACAGTTTCCTTCCTCTTCTTCTCAAATTTCCAATCAGGATAGAAAATTAGCAGAAAGATTGATTGAATTTATTGAAAGTGTTCATATGTAAAAAAAATCGTATGTAAAAAATAAAATCATACATGTTTAAACTTTAAAAGTAAAAATGCAAAAACTTTAAGCTAGGTAGCGGGATTGAACCTGAGACTGCAAAATGATAAGCTATAATCATATCCACTAAGCCAAGATAGCATCATGAGAGACCTATCCCACTTTGGATATGATATAAGTATGTTGTTTTTCGTCAATTTTGGGAGCCATTAGCTAGCCACACAGTGGCCGTCATCAGCTAACTCTATTTTTTTAAAATCAAGTCAGGGGTACTCTACAAGAATATAGTCGAAATTTTTTGAAATCGCACCATCAACTGTAGCCGTTCCCTTGTTAGGAGAAAAAATCGATTTTTCACAAATTTTTCCAAATCGGCTGATTTTTTGTACTCATGGATTTTCGGGTATGAGGAACACGAATTCGAAAGAATTTTTTGATTTTAGCGCAGGATAGGGCCGAATCAGCCCCAAAAAACGTTACAAATTTGAATTTTCTAATACTTCATCAATCGTGTCAATAATCAAATTCAATTGAATCATGCAAAGTTACCTGATTCAATTGAATTATTTATTGAAACGATTTATCGACGATTATAAAATTTAAAATCGATAGCGACGCTTGGAAGCAAGCTCGGGAGCACCGCTCGGAAGCTCCATTTGGGATTGACAATCGAGAGAGCCGTTCAAGAGAGCCGCAGGCGCTCCAGAGTGCGTAGTTGCATCTGTTTTATTCAGTTTATAAATAAAATATTACAAAAATCCAACTTTAGGGTCAAAAGGAACACTACTAAAATCAATATAAAGACTAAGAAATCTATACGAAAACTGTCCAAACGTTGGGGCTTGCGTCCAAAGAAACGTTCTGAAGAAACTACAAGTGATGATGATAAATCCGATTTTGAATATGAGACAATGTTGCCATTAAATGATGAAACAGAGGAAAATGAAAATGTTACTAATGAGAAACAAGAAAAGCTGAAAAAGAGGCAAAGGAAAAAAGCGCATTTTGGGCTTAATTTGCCAATAGTGGTGCCAGGTAAAAAAGAAACTTCTAAGCAGGCATTTGCCCTCTGAAATTTTTAAAAAATAGTCAAATTGTTTGATTTTTGTTTGATGTGAAAAAGTCATCCCAACCCAAGCCTGGAGGGAGGGTACTTTCGATCCCTTCTTCTACACCAGGATAGATCACAGAGCAGCAAAAATGGCCGAAAATTAACGGAATCGGAGTATTTTTCACGAAACATGATGACGACCATGTTACATAATTAAATTTATGTTTTACAGGATGCCCCAAAAAATGGCACTATTGCGATTTTTTCATATTTTTTAATTTTCATCAAAATAACCCTATAGAGAGTTTTCTATGCGAGGAATCTATTGCATGCATTGCTGAACCTTGAAAATGCTTTCTTGACCCTGTATTAGCCTATTTTCGCTTCAATAATAATATCTATTCCTTGAATCGCGATTAAGGAAGCGTTTTCAAGGTTCGGTAATGCGATTAATCGATTACTCCCATAGAAAAACCCCATATAGGGATTATTTTGGTAAAAATTTAAAAAGTTGAAAAAATGTGCAAAAATAGCAAATGTGCCATTTTTTGGGCACCCTGTAAAATTAGCATTTAGGGTTGCTTAAAAGCAGTTTTCGAAAGAAGCCTCCAAAAGTTGAAGAAAATATTCAATCGGAGACCACAACTCCGTTCGAAAGCTCTGCCGATGATATTGATTTGACGGAAATAAAACTAGAGGAGGAAGAACGCCCCGAAAAAGTAGCACAAGAGATGCCTAAAAGTCAACAAGAATCCAGTAAGTAAAATCTTTTTAAAAAACTCTTATAAGAGGGGCCCTCAGGTGGCATTTTGGTTTTTCGGCCATCAGACGATTGGGGTGGCCTTTGGCACAAAATTTGCGCGGGAGTCTACCACTTTTGCAGAGGGTGGGGTTCATAGGTCGGCAAGGGGGGGAGCCCCTCTGACCCACTCACTCATGGACCCAAAATTGAGGGGGGACCACCTCATCGGGGATCCCCTCCCACCTTGCTGACTTATGGTGGGGTTGACTACTTTTGCTCTGATAGGGGTGAAATTTCCACAACCTTGGCACTTATGATCGAGGAGGCTTTCCCTTCTCCCCTTATCGCCTCCACTGCACCCTCATAA
>OZJO01004838.1:0-15956 GCA_900406225.1 Acrobeloides nanus | reverse complement strand
TATTGGGTTGATGCATAATTAAGTTCGTTTTTTTATAATCAACTTTTATTCAACAAAACAACAATAAAATACAACAAAAACCGGTTTAAATGATTATTCTGGATCGTATTCTCCATCTACTTCAATAACAGCTTCCCATTTTTCTGGTAACATATCGATTCCACGTTCGAAGAAGCCACGGTTCTTAGAGGCAATCCATGCCTTAACATCATCGACAAGCTCATCCAAATCATCGTAGACTTTGTTCGACATCCAGTTTTTCAGCGAGCGATTGATGTGATAGTCCGTAGGGGCCTCGGTGGATGAGTAAGGTGGGTGTGGGAGCAGATTCCATCCCTTTTCTTCGATCGATTCGATCACTCGTGCTTCGACGTAAGGCCTAGCGTTGTCATTTCAGCCAAAATTCGGGTTGTGAGGCTTTCATCTTCTTCTACGGCGTCCAAGAGGGCTTGGTCATTGAAATCTGAGCGGACCTCTTCCTTCTTCATTTTTAATTGATGTATCACCATCCTTGAAACGCTTAAACCATTTTTGGACCATTCTTTCACCGATTGTTCCTTCACCAAACAGCTCATTTATATCGCGCGCGGACTCTGTTGCTTTCCATCGTTTCTCGAAGTGGTAGAGCATAATATGACGTACATGAACATGATTATCGACGCGCATTATGACAGTACTAAACATAAGGGATAAAATTATAAAAAAAATTTGAATAAAAATGCAAATTTTGACAGGTTCAAAGTAATTTTTAAATAACGAACTTAATTATGCATCAACCCAATATATATTTTAGTTATATTCTATATTCCATGATCATTCAAAATACAACTTTTATCGATCTAATTGAAGAAAAGATAAAATCCGCATATTCTGAAACATGGATCGAATTGCTTAAATCATGTATTCAACAGTTAAATACTCGCCCCACGTTGAATATGTTGAAAGAATCCAGTTCCTATAAAGATTATTCAAGTTATAGTCAAAAAGAAGCCGAAAACTTCTTCTCTTTATTCAAAAAAGAACTGTGAATATCCATCTTATTATGTTATGAAGTTTTTTATACATGTTTGTAAAAATCTTATATATATTGCTTATATTTTATATATATTCATACAAGGAAGGGCCACGAACAACGTTTCTTAGATTTTGTTCATTAAACCGAAACCAAAACTTTGGACCATGATATTTTTGAAAATATATGCACAAGCTTGGGAAAATTTGGGTTTGTGGAAAATATGTTCCTCACCTACTGATGAAAAACGACAAAATTCGCCGTTTAAAAACATGCATTGTCTTTTTTTCTTTTTTTGCCAAACAAAAAAGGAAGAATTTTCTCTATCAAACAGTGACTGGGGATGAAACGCCTGTGTATTTTGAAAATCCTTTTCCAAACACATTGTATCCCTGGCTAAGCCGCTTATAAAAATGTCCTTGTACTGATAAAGAAAAGCTAAAGATCATATTACTGCATGACAACGCCAGACCACATATTGCAAAGTTGACTCACCAAATCATAGAAGATCTTGGTTGGGAAGTGTTGGCTCACCCGGTTTATAGCCCAGCCTTACCCCTTCCGATTACCATCTTTTCCATGGTCTGAAGATAGTTCTTCGCGAGAAAAACTTCAAGACGCTGGAAGAAATTCAAAAAGCGGTGCTCGATTATTTTGACTGCTCGATTATTTTTGGTGCTCGACCAAAAATAATCGAGCAGTCAAAATAATCGAGCAATCAAAATAATCGAGCACCACTTTTTGAAGTTCTTCCAGCGTGTTTGTACATAAGCTTTTGACTTAAGGCCAATTTATTTTTGAAAATGTTCATGTTTTGGTGGAGCGAAAACCTTCGGTAGATGTCTATATAAAAGTTGGGACGGAACGTACCCAGTGCCCCACTTTTCAAAGTGTAATAACTTTTTTTACTTTTTTGTTTTAAGGAATTTTGACATGGGGTTTTGCACCTTTTCGTAGATCTCGATGCGACCTACAAAAATGTCCAAGACCCCATGTCAAAATTCCAACAAAAAAGTTATTATACTTTGGAAATTTTCAAAAAGGTAAGTTAGGTTTTGGACATAACTTACCGGTAAGCTACTTTCAGGACCTAACTTATCAATAAGGTTCGTTCCGTCCTAGTGCCTAAAAGTTGTAAGGCAGATTCTCAACTTTCAAATGAGTGGTCGTTGAAGCTTCAAATCAATTCCTACACGGTGTTATAGCCATTTTATTAAAGGGCAAAAATTTCAAGGGCACACCTACAAAGATAAAACTCTACAGGGTGATGCGAAATAACCCGTACACCTTATTTTTTCGCGTTTTCATCACTTATTTCAACAAAATTTCATTAAAAATCGTCTTTTTAAGATTAAAAATGGCAGATCTGAGACCCGCTATAATTCGAGCTCATCAAATAGGAAGAGGAGTACGCGAAATTGCACGTTTTCTCGATATTCCCGTTATGACTGTATCTGATGCTATTAAACGATTTGAAGAATCCGGAAGCAACAAAGACCGACCAGGAAGAGGACGAAAAAAGACAGCGAGAAGCAAGGAAAATATTCTGCGCGTCAAAAAGCCTGCGCGAAACCTCACTCGAACGTGGAATCCCTGAAACGAGCGTTGAGGAAGGCTTGGAACGAAATCACACTGGATACCCTGGTCAAGATCGTGGATAATTTCCCGAAGCGGTTGAAGGCTTGCGTCGATGCCAAAGGTGGCCATTTCGAATAAATCACTTATTTTATTTTTGTTTTATTGTTTATTGATTGTTTTTTGCATAAAATAAATAAATTTCTTCGAGAAATGCTGAAAAAATAAGGTGTATGGGTTATTTCGCATCACCCTGTAGACTTCACCGGCACAATTTTTTAAATGTTGCCTTCTGGCATACTCGGGAGAGTGTGTAGAAACGTGTCAACCGATGTTACAGTCCGGCCTTTTACAGCCTAAATTCTTTAGACTTAAAAAAGTATTGTCATTTTTACAAGTATCTATATATTTTCAAAGTGCCTAATCAATAAATCAATCATGGATTATTTTTCAGAAAAATGACATTGAAGAACGATTAGCCAGTTATCAGAACACCGCATCAGCATCGATAAGGAAGGGGAAAATCGGTCTTTTTGTCGTTTGCTTGTCCAAAATCTATAATTTCGTGCGATTTGTGAGCTTTTATTACGACCGGAGGATATTTTTGGAATGGATGATTTTCGTTTAAAATTTCAACTTTTCTTATTTCTAGTTTAAAAATAGTTTTTTTACTCGATCTTCAAAAAAAAATTTACACTCTCCCTAAAAAAAAGGCACTAGGAACGAATGCACCGCCAAAAGAAATCCGCACGGATTTTCCGCACATTTTTGAATTTTTTTCTCACATTTTTTAAATATGTTTTGCCAATTGTTTTAATAAACACTATTTTATTTAAACTCAGACAACTTCATACGATTAAAAAAATGTGCGGAAAATCCTCTGCGGTCAATTCCTTAAAAAACTGTGCGGTGCATTCGTTCCTAGTGCCAAAAAAAACACCTCTAAAAAATTTTCCCCTCAAGTAAATTTTTTATTGCATACACTGAACTCATCCAGAATTTTCCTACCCTACAAAAATAATCTATTCCATTTCAAATATCGAACAGGTTCGAGGACCCAAAAGTCCTGGATGCCTCAGCCCCTTTGGGACTAGGCCCCTTAAACCCGATCCCCATGCCCTTGGCCCCAACCATAGATATGCAAGGGATGATACTGTATCCCTTCCCCCAATTCGTCGTATCGAGGGAAAAAGGCCAATTCGTATTTGGGCGGCTAAAATGCCTAAAACATATATACGAATTTCGTATTTTCAATTCGTAATTTATCGTCCAGTACCCCATGCCTGCACATGTATGGCCCCAACGGTTTGCGATGGATCCGATGCCTGAGCCCCGGGTCCGCATAAGTGCCGAGGAGCAAATTTTGGTGAAAAACAGAAGATTTTGGATGATTTTTTTTCAAAAATTTCTGAAAAATATGTTCTTGATCATATTTCTGAAAAAAAATCTCGAAAATCGGAGTCGGCCTCTGGATCTCGAAATCGCAAAAAATAGCCATTTTCGGCATCAAAGCCATCGGGATTCAGGGTCGGAATCTCACATGACCTACCCCTGAGCATAGATGAATAGGGGGGATCGTAAACCTCCTCGCGGGGGAGGGGTGTCAGAGGGGGATGGCGGCGAGGGGGAGAAGGTAGCGGAGGGGATGGATTTTTAGGGAAATTTTTGCCTTTCGGCGTCCCCTTCATTTTTCGGGGTCCTCGCGGCGCAGGGGGTCGTAATTACAACCCCCTATTCAAGTATGCTCCTGAGACCCTCACGCATCGGCTGCATGTGCCTGGGCCGATAAGGCGTTGTGGGCAGTGTCCACTGGGCACAAGAGGAAATCGAATTTCGTTTTCTGCTCCATTTTCAGATTTATTTTTTATTTTTACATAATAAATTGATTATTTTTCTTATAAAAGTGTTTTCCCTAAATTCTCACGTTTCTTTTCGAGTTGTTCGTTTTGAAAAAGACCCGTCCGTCTTGCCTATAAGGCAAGGTCATCTTTTCCTACTTCTTTTCATCTTCCATCCCAGATTTGTCGTCGTCTCTCCTCACGTGTTCTTGATCATCGAGCGATTGGACTGCCGCATGCGATTCCCATTTTTCCTATCATTATGTCAGTGCAGGCTGCTATTCTTGTCTTTCCATGTTCGGGCTTTGCTCCATCAAAAATCTTCTCTTTATTCTTATGGGGTATACATTTGATGAGCGAAATTTGGAGAACTTGATTCTTGAGTGTTCTTTTTACGAAGAAAGAAAGTAGAATGCTTTTCTGTTGTAACGTCACTTGAATTCGACTCGAAGTTTGGTTTATTTTGGGTCTTTTCGTATGTTTAAAATGATTTTGCATGTTTATCACATTTTTTATGACTATAGTTTGATCTTAACGTGATAAAAAGTGTTTGGTAGAATTCGACAGAATTTCTTTCCTCAAAAAGGTTTCGTTCGGAAAACCCCCTGATAAAACAGTAATTCATATAAAAAGTCATAAAATTTGAAGCATTTTTTATTTTTACAGTAAATTCTGCAGCGCTAACTTCTTCGAGATATTTGCACTAGCTTTTTGATTCGACCCTGGATCTTTCGGATATTTTGAGGAGTTCTTGTGGTTCATGGACGACCATTTCGAGGACGATCTTCATGACTGCTAGTTTCTTCCCATCTTTTCAAACCATTAAGAACAGTCGTATATGGCACATAGGTGAACAAGGAGGGGGTACTGGATCCTCAAATACGACTTTGTTGGGACTTGAATATTTTTGACCAAAAATACGAATTGGTTACTCATTTTTCTAAAGAAATTTTTCTCGATACGACGAATTGAGAGGGTGCAGCACCTCCCCCCCTGCGCATGTATGTATGGCACATAGAGTGAAGCAGAAATTTCACGAATTGATTTCCCTTTTTCATACAGTTTCACTATTGCCGATCGAAATTCAGCCATTTTTGCTACAAAAAATAAATGGATTTTCACAAAAGATCAAATAATAATGCAAAAAAGCGCAAAAATATTTTCTAATATACCGTAAATACTGTAAAAAAACGCCCCCCCCCTTGGAGGTTTTGTGTGCATTTTTAACAGTTTCGGGCATATCTGGGGTAGTTGTTTTTTCAAGGGGTTGAAAAAAATTTACTTTGTGCAAAAAAATTTGGCTCTAAGCAGAGATTCGAACCAGCGACCTTTGTGATCAATAAGCCGCTACTTTGTCACTGCACCACCGAGGCTTGCTAATGGACGTTCTTCAATTTTATTATACCCTTTGCCGTATTTTTCAGTGAAAAATTTTTGCACCATCGTGTTCAGCGCATAGAAAAACGGGGTATATTCAAAGATCAAACGATGTAAACTATGGGAAAAAAGTTATAATCACAAAAGTTGTAGAAAGTAAGTTGGAGAAACAAAAAATTTGAAGAAAGTCCTAATGCCGAAATTACAATATAAACAACTTTAATCAGCCTGAATCGACCTATTGGGACTTTTACATTAAAGGACCAGGCCACTCAGTTACAATCATATGAAAAAATGATATATTCGGAAAGATCATGAAAAATGGAGCATTTTTTGTTTTTACGGCATCATCTGAATCGTTTTCCCCATCGAGGTAAATGCATTTGAAAATATGAATTGTTGTACATGTTTTCGTTGTAATAATCAAACTTTTTTGAATTTTTTGCAGAAAAATCGTGAAAAAATAGCATCAATCGACAGAGAATTTTATGCTGAACAACTTTGCTAGTTGAAGTTTGCGTAAAAAATTTTCTCCGATCAAAAAGGCAAAATAAATTTAAATTTTTGTATATTGAAATGAAAACCCTGCATGAACTTATTTTGCATTTTCGATCGGAGAAAATAATTTTTTACGCAAACCTCAATTAGCAAAGTTGTTCAGCATAAAATTCTCTATCGATTGATGCTATTTTTTCACGATTTTAAAGCAAATAATTCAAAAAAGTTTGATTATTACAACGAAAACATGTACACGAATTCAAATTTTCAAATGCATTTATCTCGATGGGGAAAACGATTCAGATGGTGTCGTAAAAACAAAAAATGCTCAATTTTTCATGATCTTTTTGAATATATCATTTTTTCATAGGATTGTAACTGAGCGGCCTGGTCCTTTAAACCAATATTTTAGTGAAAATTAAAAAACTTTTAAAAATGTGAAAAATCGCCTCTTCTTGGAGCACCCTATACAATTATACTAAACTGATACATGGAAAAGTTTTATACCCCTTCATGCAAAATAAATTAAATATGACATATAAACTCGTTCTTTTTCTTTCATCGACATAATTGTAACAAACCGAAGCATTTTGAAACAGCCACTTTGTCTTTCTTATTTTCACTTATTATATCGCTTTCGCTTATTTTCATACTATGTCTACTTTGTGTCCGTTCGTCTTTGCCATGAATGAATATTCATGACACATTTTTTTCATTCTGATAAAGCATATTTTTTGCCGCTAGACTAGAAAAAGACAATATAGTCTAGCTGGTAAAATGTGGTCCTGAATCGTGGAATCTGATTTCCTGGTCCTAATATCTGGCTTAACTGTTGTCCTTTCACCCTAGATGTTCATTGATTCACCAAAATGGGCGAGATAAAAATTTAAGGGATAACAAGGAATGTATAAAAGGGGGATTGGATTTTGCAAAAAGACATAAAAAGTGTGTTTTCGGTTGCATTTTTGCAAAAACTGTAAAGGTTGCAAAAATTAATTTTTTGGCTACTTTCTAAAAGTTGTGCGATATTATGTCAATGTTTTACAATTATTTTGCTCAAACCTATGTCCCTATTAATCGCAGAGGTAATTAAATTTTATATGTTATTTTCTTATTACAGGATGAGTAAAAAAAGGTGTATTTTTGTGATTTTTGGGGCCCGAAAACATTTTTTGGGACCAGAAAATTTTTTATTAAAAATGACACATATAGNAATGTATGTGGGTATTTTTAACAAATTTGGACAAAAAATCGAATTTTGACCAAAAATTCTAATTTTAGCCAAAAAATCGAATTCTTGCCAAAAATCGCGTAAAAAGAAATCACTCGGAGAGAGATCAAACCCGTCCCTTCAGTGCTGGCGTCTAGCGCCTTAACCACTTGACTATGAACTTGCAAAAATTTAAAACCTGGGGCCTATTGCTTAGTTCCGGAACCGGAAGTCGGATCCCGGAACCAGAAGTTGGAACCGGAGATCGGAAGTAAAAACTTTCGACTTCCGGTTCCGATTTGGAAAATTTGCACTAAATTAGAACCGGAAGTCGGAAGTTTTTACTTCCGATCTCCGGTTCCAACTTCCGGGATCCGACTTCCGGTTCCGAAACTAAGCAACGGGCCCCTGGCGAGGAAATGGACTTTAAAACATGAACGATGATTCTCTAGTGTAATAAGAGTGGTCTTATCTGTTCTTTTCTTTGTTTTTTGCCCGATCTTTTCTCATCCTTTTTCATCATGATTTTTTGGCGCAAAATTTATTTCGAGTATTTTATGACTTGTTCCAATTTTTCTTTCTCTCAAAAATCTCACCAATTGCTCTTTCCCGTTGACCTCACACAGGATGACTTTTTACTTTGTTCTTTGTTTATTACTCGTGCTCGGTGAGAACAGCCACGTGTCAGATTTTGAAAAAGCCTCGCTGTTCCAATGCAAGTTTTTCTTATCAGACGCATGGGCGGATCTTGTAGTTTGCAGTATGCTCAAAGACTTTGGTCAACCTTTGGCGTAATTCGGCTCAGAGACCGGAGAGGCCTACCTTGGGTGCATCTTTTTCTGCGTGAGATAATAAGAAAATGTTCTGTGCTCTTTTTATGATCGGTTAAAAAAGTACTATTAATGTTTTACTTTGTTCGAGGTCAGACCATATAAAAGGCGAGTTTTTGACCATTCAATTTGTTTCGATGATGAGATCTAAAGAATATTTTTATGAAAAAATTTTTGGTGCTACTAAGGATTAGCGAGCCCACTAGAAGTGAATTTTTTTCAAAAAAATTTTTACTTTTTTTCTTTGGGAATGTCATTTATAGGAGTAACTTTATGCGGGAAATCGATTGCGTACATTTTCGAACTTTGAAAAGGCTTCCCTGATCCT
This sequence comes from Acrobeloides nanus, assembly GCA_900406225.1. Lineage (NCBI taxonomy): Eukaryota > Metazoa > Nematoda > Chromadorea > Rhabditida > Cephalobidae > Acrobeloides > Acrobeloides nanus. The sequence goes on along the minus strand of OZJO01004838.1, from coordinate 7,288 downwards.
GATTCAGGACATCGTATTGAAGCGAAAATGGAAAAAATTTGAATTTTGACCATTTTGCTTCAATACAATATCCTGAATCGGGGTCATGGAAGCATGTCCAAGGTTCGAAAATGTGCGCAATCGATTTCTCGCATAAAGTTACCCCTAGAGAGGTCATTTCCAAAGAAAAAAAGTTAATTTTTTTGAAAAAAATTCACGTCAGTGGGCTCGCTAATCCTTAGTAGTACCAAATTTTTTGAAACTTTTGGAAAATCAGAACTTTGTGTCAACTTTGTGCCCAATTTTGTGCCTAATATTTTATATAATAATTGTGATTTGCGTATTTTGTGTTCAAAATTTCAAAAAATTTTATTTTTGATATAAAAAAATTGAAAAATGATCAACAAAAATGTCAAATTTCTATTTTTCATCAAAAATCGTGGGGTATATGTGTATGATTTTCGTGTCAATACACAATTCAAATTCAAAATTTGGCTCGCCAAGGGAAAACTTTTTCAACTGCTCCAGAAACCTAGGTCCCCCGGGCTACCCACTGGCGTGAGGATGAGTCTAAATTTTGGATTTTTCAATAATTGAAGCAAAAACTTCAAAAATGTTTACATTTTTTGACGATTTTTCGAGTTTTTTATCGTTGTAAAAAATTCAATACGTCAATGAAGAATTTAAAAAATCGATTTTTTGACTAAAAACTCGCTCAAAAAATTTGCCACAGGACTTTCCAGGCAACTGTCATTTGTTTGTCTTGAACACATTTTCTCTTCCTTCTTTTCGAAAATGTTATAAACATCTTTAATTAGATTCATTTTTATATTTCGTTCCATGATGTGAATAGAATTGACCAGAATTTACATCAAATTTGTGAGTGGGATTATATTTTTGGCTCATGATCCGGAAGGGGGTACCCCAAAAAATTCCACAACCACGCAGGGATGCCACAAGCACGACATATATCGTAAAAGGACCATGGGAACTAGTATCGATTGGGTATTCCACTAAACGTGAAATTTGTGGAATACCCAATCGATACTAGTTCCCATGGTCCTTTTACGAGCTCATTTTTTAAAATCAATTTTCGATCATTTTCTCAGGTCCAAGGAGGTTAGAATCGACCCTTCTCCCCATCCAAATTTTTTAAAATCTCGATCATTTTCACAGGTCCAACGAAGTTAGACCCGGACCCATGACTCTGAACCTAATCGACTTTATACTTTGAGTCATCAAAGATCTTTCTCCTACCTTCCCTAATGATAATCATGCATGTTTATTTATATTTAAACCGTTCTTTACCCAGGAAAACATCACTAAATATATTTGTAATCGAGTCGGTGGTGTGATTTATTTGTGTTGATATAAGAAGTAGTGTCTTATTTGTGTTGATATAAGAAGTAGTGTCTTATTTGTGATTCGACAGAAACTACAAAAAGATTCTACTCCTAATTTCTTCTTTTCCTGTTTGAGTTTGATCGACTATATTCATTTTGACACTCCTTAAATCAGGAAAACACGTTTTTCGAATACTTTTACTTTATTTTATAAGTTTCTACATTTTATTTTCTAAATAAATTTATGGCCTAACAAGTATATTATCCTTTTCATGGTTAACTTTATATAAACCTGACAATCAGGCGGGAAGTTTTTCAATTTTTCAGAGTTTTTCTAGGGGCAAAACAACTAAAAATATTTAAAAATTTATTGAAAATGACTTAGAAAATAGTTTTTAAAATTAAAAACTTTGGATTTCGTACACAGGTGAAATTTTCTTTCCCGCCATCCCAACCTTAGTTGTGATGCGACAGAAAATACAAAAAGTCTAACTTTTTCCTGGCTGAATTTGATCGACTAGACTCTATTTGACACTCTTTAAATCAGGAAAACACGTGCTTCGAGTACTTTTACTTTATTATATAATTTTGTACATTTTATTTCCTAAATACAGTTGTGACCTAACAAGAGTATCATCCTTTTCATGGTTAACTTTTATATAAAGTGTCAGCTTGGCGAATTGTATAAAGAAGCCGACCGTCCGATCTGGCAAGTTAAGCAACATTAGGCGCGCATGTTCGATTCCCACGAGGATAAAACTGTTGCTTTTCAACAAAAAAAATTTTTGAAAGCAAAAGTCAGTGAGAATCGAATCTGCAGTCCCAAAGTTGCTTAATTTCCCAGATCGGACGGTCGGCTTCTTTATATACTTTATCACGTAGCCTTTATATAATAGGTATCACACTTTTCAAAGCCTTTTACTGTGTTATAGTTGATTGTCGAAACTTTTTTCCTAATTTTTTCTTGCTTAATGAATAATTGATAATCAATATATTTTTATGCGCAAAAATCGATTTTCAAAATGCGAAAAAAATGATCTCTTTGCTCTCAAAGTTCACTTTTTTGCTTTCCTTTTCTCCGCTTAACATAAACTATAAAAAAGCATTTTCTTGTTCCAGACAAAAAATTCCACTCGTGTAAATGTTACAACATGACAGATTTTTTATCTTTTTTGGGGCTATTACACGTTATGGGGGGCCACCCACGTGAAAATTTTTTCTGAAAATGACCCCTCCCCACCTTGCCGACCTATGAACTCAATAAACCTCGAACACCGTTATTTTCGCGTTTTCTTTTTTTGTACAATATTTTTAAAAGATAATTGTATTCAACATTTTTTTAGGAATGCGTGTAGTTGGAGAAACCCGCCAAAATCTAACTTGTGCCATATGCGGTGATAAAGCCGATGGGCAACATTTTGGTGCTGATGCTTGCAGAGCTTGTGCTGCATTTTTCAGACGTACAATAGCCGGCAAATTGAAGTATGTATGCAGATTCGAAGACGGCTGTGAGATTAATAAAAGTACATTTTTGAAATTATTTTTACAAAATTCCATCTTTGTTCTGTTTGTAACACTTTTTGTAACCACCTGATAACAAAATGCATATTTGACAAAAAAATTTTTAGCTTATCGCTGTATGTGTCGGTCATGTAGACTATCGAAATGCATTCGAGTTGGAATGAACCCAAATGGTAATGAATTTTTTATTTCTGATAAAAAATTGGTTAAGATCCTATAAGGCTATAGTCTAGCTGAGGGTCATAAGAGAAAGTGAGAGAGAAGAATGAAATTTTTACAAAAATTCAAAAAAAATGAAAAATAGCTTTTTTGCAAAAATGATAAAAGCAATTTTTTTCAAAAAAATTTCTCGACAAAAATAAATTTTGGATCAATATGAATTTTTGGAACTTAAAACATATTTTTAGCTGTCCAAGCCATTCGAGCTCCGATCAAACCCTATATACGTCGCGATGATCATCGTGCCTCAACTTCCAGTAATCGTTCCTCGGATGGAGAACTTACAGATCCCGCCACTCCTATTGATGTTACAACTTATCAAGGGAATGATGTCTCTTCTTCATGTTCCGGAAATTCTCCTGATAGTGGCTTTGGCAGCTTGCCCAAAATTGAATCTCTTTCTATGTCACTTTGCTCACCACTACCTCCAGTTCAGAAAAAGCCTCTGCATGAAATTGTTGAAGCTAGTGCGGTAAGAGTTAATTATAAGCAAGATACGAAAGCGGCACAGTGGGAATCTGGACAATTGACCTATCCCAAGTGACAAAAAAATGAAAATTTTTCTCATTTACCACCTCATTTTATCCAAAAATGTATGGGCCCATGAACTCCCTCCCTCCTAGCGCTCCCACTGAACGAGAGGAGGGCTCCCCTTGGCTAAACCACTACCTTACAACCAGACATCCTGGCCTGAAAGCTTTTAAAACTTCTTCGATTATCATAAGGATAATAGAGACCCAGGTGAAATAACCAAGATATTTTAGCCAGAATACATCGTCGATAGCTCATCCCTACCTCCATCCCATCCTATCCTCACCCAAATGTTGTTTGGCTACCAAAGATTGCTTGACCGCCGAGACGAATGCTTCTCTCGCCCAGGCCCAGAATGGGCAGAAAATGATGCTCCCAGAAGGACATTCCTACAACAAAATGTAATCAATCCTTCATACCTTACCAAAAACCTAACTTCCAATTTTAGGTCCTATGCGTAACCGACTACGTTCACATGTTGCGGACAGAAGTTGAATGGATATCCGAAATGTTGTCAACCTTTAACGGTTATAGGGATTTGCCAACAAATGAAAAGGTATCAAAATTTCTAAATCATTTCCAAATTTGATTTTTTAGGTCACGATTTTCAAACACTTTTGGATGCACTTTGTGATTTTTGAGAGGACATTCGAGTCCTTTAGAGTGATGGGTGGAGAGCAGGATGATCATAGAATGGCTATGCCAAATGGTGATGTTTATGATGTGATTTCGGGGAGTTATGATTTGACTGGAGTGACGGATTTGCCGATCGAGCAAGTTAGACCGTAAGATTTTGGGAAACATTTCGACTACTGGTTATGAGTGCGTCACATGCCCTTCTTAAGGGGTCACAAAATCTCCCGTCCGCAAGAAATTTTTCAAAAATAGCTAACACACCACTACACCTTCCCTCATTCCAGAAACGACCCCAACCAACTCTGTTACATAGGGTTACTATACCAGTTTTATCTACAACCTTTCGCTTTCCAGTTCATGTATACCCTGGTTCGCAGTCGCAGCTAAAGAAATGCTACCAGCAGTGAAAGCTTTACAACCAACAGATATGGAAATGATTTTCGCCATCGGATATATGTTATGGACAATCCAAGGTATATATCAATATTTTTATGTTGCCATTTTTGGAGTCACCATAACATATATCCTAGAACATCATTCCAAATTCTGTAGGTTGTAATATTTTATAACTGGTAGCATGCATAACTGTTGCTAATTTTTGTCTATTTGCAAATTTTTAGAATTTGTCAACCATGGTACAAAATCGCAGCATTGAACATGTTACCACCCATGAAAGTGTTACAGCCCACAGATATGGAAATGATTTTTGCGATTGGATATATGTTATGGTCGGTTAAAGGTATGTTGAGATATTTAAGCCTAAGATTAAGACCAAGCTTAAGCCCAAACCTAAGTCCAAGCCTAAGACTAATCCTACACATATTTTTAGAAATCGAATCAAAACTCCAACCAGAAACCATCACTTTTGCCGAAAATATGCGAGATATTTTATACGATGAAATCTTTGCCTATTACCACACCGAGCTTCAGCAATGCAATTATGTGAAAAGAATGGGTGACCTAGTGAGGCTCATTGGACAAACTGAGAAAATCGTCGCCCACCGAAACGAAGATGTGATGTTGAACAAAATTTTCAACTGGGCCAAAGTTGATGTCTTTTTGACGGATGTTTTTGAAAGTGACTAGGAATGTGATGGATGAATAGAAAATTTTAGGAAGAATAGTTTTTTGTAGAAAAATGTAAATTGTTGTGTTTAGTGGATTTTTTGCAAAATGATCACGCCAATATTTATACTTGCCTTTTGTTTCATATTTATGTAATTTAGGCCTTATTGAATAGGGGATTTAAAGTTTGGATGAGTTATTTTTGGCATTCTTGACTAGGTCGTAACTTTGTTTTGAAATAATCATACCACGACCACGCAGGGATGACAAAAAATGGAACTTTATTGTTGTTTATAGCCTCAGATATGTTTACTTTTTATTCTGAAGTGTCCTTTATATTATTTTTGTACAAATAAAAATTTTTTATATTCAATTTTACAACATCTACAGGATGGCCGAAAAAAGTTGGCCCCATTGATTTTCATAAGGAAACGGCAGTTTTTTTTGGCAAAATTTGCCGGAAACTCGAAATTTTAAAAACGTGTAATTCCATTAGACTCAACGAGACGAGTAAAATGAGGTATATATCATGTGATTCTATAGCCATAACGGCTATAGATCGAGTGGTTAGTGTGTAAGAATTTTACTTATAGGTCACGGGTTCTAATCCCGACCCGAAATTAGTCAGACACTTGTACACCAGGGTACAACACTACCTGAAAGTACAACATTCGTACCTGGAGGAAAAATAATGATTTTTTGACGAATTTTTGTCAAATTTTCATGTGACTTATTTTTAAAAATGGTAATTCTTTAAATTAAGCCAGGTACAATTATCGCAACGAAGGTACGACTGTTGTACCCGTGTACATTTTTTACCAAGCCTGCATACATGTAACCCCTTCCAAAAATTGGGGGGGAGGGGGTAACTAGCAACGCGCAGCTTCTATAAAACCCAATTAGCAAAAAATGTTTCGCGCGCACAGTGCATGATCATGGCTTGTTCGATTATATCATTCCTGCTAACAATCGTACGCTTTCCTAAACAAAATGTCAGTATAGAAAAAACTTACTTATTAATTCAAAAAGTTTGAGCACTAACAAGAATTTTTCAATTTGTGTAGTTTCCCTCGAAAAGTCGTCTGCACCTGCAGGTTAGTTCAATACTCTGGCTACATACTTTTTTGAGCACAATCAATCCTTTAGTTTGATTAAAATATTAACTATTGTGATTCTTCAAATAATGGCCAACGAAAACGGGGATCTTTTAAATGTGAATGAAGAGGTAAGTAAAAAAATTTCAGGGGTAAACGAGAACATTTGGGTGGGGAAGGGGGTATTTTGCTAGTTGACATTTTCGCAAGCAGACATTTAGATAGTTTTTTTTATTAATATGTTCTTTATTAATATAATCTTTAGCCAGAATATGTGGTAGTAGCTGAATCGATTGATGGAGAAGCTATTGAATTGCCAACTAATATTGAGGATAATACATTAGGTTTAACAACTCTGACTGGTGCTTTTCCTGGAGCCACTGGTTTAAAATACAAAAACCCGACGACAAACGCCACACGAGCTTTACTGTAAGTAAACATCCTACTACATTAAATGTGTAATATCTGTGTATGTGTTCAGACGATCTAGAGAACGAGTGATTTAAACTTCAGACGCCAAAACAAAAGTTTAGTGTCTGCAGTTTAAATTAGCTACTTTTAGTCTTGATACAACTGGAACCAAATTCTACCCGCCAACAGATGGCTGGGCTGGCAAACTGTTTACATTGATTTGCCCATCAATTGCAACTGCAGCAAGTGATAGCAAACGAGGCAATAGTAGGTTATCTAGCATTTGTAAGATTTTCTAAGTTTTTGGAAACTGTATGGTTAGTACGATCTTGGAATTTCTTGAGTAGTGAAAAAAGTGAGCGAAAAAGTGATTTTAGAATCTGAGATAGAGTGAAAATAAGGGTTTATTTTTTTCAACTTTTATTGTGGCGAGTGTAAGAGCTTGTTTGTGTTAGGTGATCAGAATCCGAAGCGAAAGAAAATGATGGA
>OZJO01004835.1:14999-27601 GCA_900406225.1 Acrobeloides nanus | reverse complement strand
TATTCAGGTTTTAGTGACACATACTCGACAACGTGAATCTGTAACCTTTAATATATAATCAACTTTCAAGGGTCGTAATTCAGCCAACCCTTTGAAATCTATACCAAAATGGCTTTAAATGTTAGTAACTAGTCATAAATAAATTTTAAGAAATGTTTTAAACAAAATCCAAGATGTTTCAAAAATTGTCGCCAAGATAGTTCCATTTTCTCACGAAGTCTGATTTAAACGAAAATAACTTGTTTCAAAAAAATTTCGGAGCTAGGTTACTTGGGGGGCCCACTTAACATGACCCAAAATTCCAACGCCAAGGCTAAGGCCAAAGCTAATGCCAAGGCTAAGGCCAAGGCTAAGACCAAAGCTAAGGCCAAGGACTTAGCTTTGGCCTTGGCCTTAGCTTTGGCCTTGGCCTTAGCTTTGGCTTTAACTTTGGCATTAGCCTTTGCGTTGGCCTTGGCCTTAGCTTTGGTCTTAGCCTTGGTCTTAGCTTTGGCATTAGCTTTGGCCTTAGCCTTGGCGTTGGAATTTTGGGTCATGTTAAGTGGACCCCCCCCCCCTCAATTAACCTAGCTCCAAAATTTTGCCTTTATCACATAGTGCGCATTAACGGGTTGAATAATGCTAAAGAATAGAGTTAGGAAACCGAAACCAAAACCGAAATCGAAAAAAGTCGAAACCGAAACCGATCGACCAAAAACAGAAACCGAAGGTGAAAAAACCGAAAAAAGTCGAAACCAAAACCGATCCATTTTCTATTGATTTCCTAACTCTACTAAAGAATTTAAAATTAAGAATAATTTAATTATTTCATTTAATCTAAGAAGACTATTGTGAAAAATTAATCCCAACAATGAAGTTTTTATGAAAAATCAAAATCTATTTTTATGCAATTTATTACAAGTTTTTTTAGAAAGGAAAAGAAAAACTTACTTATAGAAATTCAATTAATTAACAATCAATATGCTATATATAGGAAGTTGCTAATGTTTAATGCATTTAAAAGTTATAACTTTTCGTAGAATAAATTCTCTGGTGTATTAAATATCGCTTATGATAGAAGAATCTATATAATTAAAAATGTCCAAAGGATCCAGAGGCGTAGCCTCCAAGTTTGGGAGGGGCACCTTACCAAAAAAAGGCTTTTTCAAGATAAAATTAAATTTTTAAAGGAAAACATGGATAAAACCGTTAAAAAACATAAAAAACTGCAAAGTATATGCTTTCCGTCGATATATTTATCGCCCTTCTCTTTTAAAACATATAATCCTACTTTTTTGGATCGATGAAACGAGCTTATATTGTTATAATAATATTGGGTCGTTCGGAAAATAACCGGCTATTGCCAATTAATTGTATCGTTTTAAAAATGACTCCTGAGGGTTTTTTCTATGCAGGAAATCATTTATTACCGAAACAAAATGGCCTGGGTATTGAAACGGAAGCCTGAATTTGAAATCCTGAAGGAATTTTTGAAAAATTTGACCGTCAATCGATAAAGCGCATTGAAAAACGGTAGTATCCCAATTTTCGTGTAAAACAAATTCTTCGTTTTTGAGAAAATTTAGTTCAAAATTTTAAAGAATGATCGAAATTTGCATAAATTGACCGAAATTTAGCCAACTTTGAACTAAGTTTCCTCAAAAACAAAGAATATGTTTTCTACGAAAATTTAGGTACTAATGTTTTTTGATGCGCTCTATCGATTGGCAGTGGAATTTTTCAAAAATTCCTTCAGGAATTCAAATTCAGGTTTTTGTTTCAATACACCATTTCACGCCTCGGCATTTAGGAGAAATAAAGGTTTAGGCGAAATTCTAGGAACCCGAAAAACACTTTGGCTCACACCTGAGCGTCAAACCCCAAACTCCAACCAATTTGGGGGGGGGGGTCGGCTGCGCAGCGGATTTGGATCTCAACCGCGCAAAATTTTGAGATTCGGAAAAAATTTGAAAAATTAGGGTAAAAATAGAACAAAATATAATTTTTATTACAGGATGGCCAAAAAACTGGATTTTTGCGATTTTTCGAGCAATTTTTTGCAAAAACAATTTTTTTGAAGTTTTGCAAAAATGACTTTTCTAGGGGTAATTTTATGCGAAAAATCGATTGCACGCATTCCTGAAGATGAAAACGCTTCCTTGATCCTGATTCAGGAAAGATGGTGGGTGTATTGAAGCGAAAATCGAAAAATGTTCTGATTTTTATGAGAAAACCGTCGATTCTTAGGTTTTTCTAGGCGGGGAATCGATTGCGCGTACTCCCGAACCTTGAAAACGCTTCCTTGACCCTGATTCAGAGAAGGGATCGGTGTTTTAAAGCGAAAATCAAATTTTGGTTTTTCCCCTTAATCAGGGTCAAGGAAGCATTTTCACGCTTCGGGAATGCGCGCAATCGATTTTTCGCATAAAATTACCCTTATAAAAGTCTTTTTTACAAAAATTCAAAAAAATTTTTTTGCAAAAATTGCTCGAAAAATCGCAAAAATCCAGTTTTTTTGACCACCCTGTATTTTTAACTATTGTTTAAACAATTTTTAATTCTTTTAAAATAAATTCTAATGTTTGTACAGCTTTTTAACCTTTTTCCAATAAAAAATTCAAATTTTTATTGAAAATTCGAGCGCGAAGAGTATTTTAAGATCGCCCGCTCACCGGTTTTAATTTTGGGGGAGTACTTTTTCAGATGTGCTGCGTCTTCCGTTCTAAGAAAAAGAGTTTTTTCCAAGGGAAAAAATTCTTTTTTTCAGGAACGGAAGATAGTTCTTACCCCTTTCAGCTACGCCATTGTTTTACACTGAGAATACCGATTTTGTAAAAAAAAGAAAATTTTAATTTTTAGCGCTTTCACGAGCGAGTCATTTTTTCTAGAGATCAGCCTGTCTCATCCCTCATAATATTTAAGTCTACTCTTAAAATTGGTAGTTAGTCATTTCTTTCAAATCGATAGTATTATTCATTTGTAAATTGGGAAGTTTGAAGGTTATATAGTCATGAGTCATTGTTATTTTGCATGATGAATACTTCAAAATTATCGGAGATCAAAGAAATCAAAAAAAGTAAAGGCAACAAAACATGTATAGAGTCTATTTTATATTATTGAAATAGTTTTAGTGGTTTATTTGGTATCGATTAGGTTCGAAAAATTTGGCGCCGGACTGTTTGGGGACAGACATTTGGGGATGTGACATTTGGGAACGCAATTTGGGGATGGACTTTTGGGGACGGATTTTTGGGGATGTGACATTTGGGGACGAAGAAACATATGATGAAGGCAAAATAATGAAAAATATGAGACATTTAAAGCTTTCTGTAAACATTTAAACCGTTTCTGTATATATAATAAAATTGTATTTAAAAAAACCTAAATTTCGTCCCCAAATGTCACATCCCCAAAAATCCGTCCCCAAATGTCCGTCCCCAAACAGTCCACGCCAAAAAAATTCACGTTCAACGGTATCCCATTGAGCGTGAAATTTTTCGAAAAAATTTTTTGGAAAATTGACTCCTCTGGGGATAATTTTATACGGGGAATCCGAATTCCACATTTCCGAGATCTGAAAATCTTTCCCCAAATCAAGAAAAGGCTATTTATATGATGTAGGGCTATATTTTTGACAAGAATCACATGCCATATATCATATAAATAGCCTTTTCTTGATTCGGGGAAAGATTTTATGGTCTCGGAAATGTGAAATTCGGATTCCTCGCATAAAATTACCCCTAGTGGAGTCAATTCCAAATGATGAAAAAATTTTAAGTTCAGTGGGAAATTTTTTGAAACCTAATACATACTAGTTTTCCGTTTATTTATTTGAAGCTTAAGGGAGAGGGCACCTCCCCTAACTAGAAAAATGGATGCCCACTCCCTCCGAGGGTGTAAACCATTTGAATAACTCTGAGGAGGTTAACCATTTTTTTTATCATTCTCCTTTCAATCCTGTACCGAAAGCTCGAAAAATTTGTCACATTTTTCAATTCTCGAACTCTGTATAGAGAAAATTTTGAGTAGTTATTCTCAATTTTTAAAAAGAATCATAAACCCCCAATTCCGAAAAATGTCAATCTTTTATAAAAAATTTGAATATTTTGGGACCTAACTGCGTCAATTTCTTGAATAAAACCTCATTTGTATCACATGAAAATATCAGAATTGCCAGTTTCCTATATTTATTCATTGTTGTTTTCATAATAACTCAATAAAGGTCTATTATTCGTATCCGGTTTGACAAAAAAGGAGATGATTTTGCAAGAATAGCGTGAAATAGGAGTTATAAAAACAGATTACGTGTTCACTGCTCTGCCACTGCCATTCAGTACTCATCGAGTAAAACTATTTCCAAATTTCCACTGTTTATAATCTCAGCACGCAAATGCGGACGACTATTTTTTTTACTTTATTTGTTGGATTTGTTATTGGTCAACAAGCGTGGGACGCATATAATTACCCCAATCCAATCAAAGGTCAATTTATGGAATGTCATGTTGAGACACTGCCATCGCCTGTGAGAATTTGTGATCCGGATCAAGTTTTAATGGAGAATGAAAGGCAAATCTTAAATGAGAAGTTATTGGAGATTGAGAGGAGTTCGGCTCAAGTATGTAAAAAACATAAAATATAAAATAATTCGTAAAATAAGCCTAAGACTAACAAGGAACAGTCAAGAAGTGTGTCCTCGAAGTTTAAAAAAATTTCAAATGAAATCGAAGCAGAAAAAATAGATAAGAAACACATATTGATTTGTTTTCGCACAAAAATTAATTATGACTGTATAATTTTAAAAATTTAAAAAAATTAAATGCAAAAAATTTTTTTACCAGGCGGGGCTCAAGCCCAACAACGGTTTCAACAAAAACGAAGCGTTATCCACTAAACTACACGACCATTATGATTAAAATACAATTTTTACCTATACCTTCTTGACTGTTCCTTGTAAGCTTGTAATTTTCTAAAAACTAAATTGTTAACTGTGGCCCTGTTCCTAATTTGAACCGTACGGATCCGTACGGTTGACAGTGATCAGTACGGATCCGTACGATTCAAATTAGGAACAAGGCCTGTGTAACAAGACCATATTTTAGCCCTTAAGCAGCAACTATTGCACTAAACATGGCATAAGTGGTGTTATTGTTTTGGCCAAATATGTCGGCGGTGGGACGTCTCAGGTGCTTATTAGATTTTGTACTAGAAAATTCAAAAGACCCTTTTTTCTTTAGAGCATACAAAATATGGCAAACCAGTTATTGCGAACATGGAAAGTGGATATGTGCCAAAAAGGGTTTCTCATATTAATGGCTACTGGAAATGGCAAATTTTGGGCTTCTCGAGACTATTCTTTGCCTCTGTCGGGGAATGAACTGGCAAATATTTTTAACACACAAGTATGTATAATCTGTTTTATCAGAACCGTAAAAAATAGTTTGGTCCGAATATGAAAAATTCATGATCTTAATCTATAGTGCTTAGACTTTTTTTATTATCCGATGTATCTCAAAATTCCCATATTCAAAATTTAGAGAAACAATTTTCACTCCGGCCAATACTATCAAGGTCTCTTCAATGTTCTTCAACAAATTGAAGATAGAACTAGACAACGATCTGGATTTTCTACTCAAATCCAGTCTCAACCTTTCGAATGGTCTAATAATCTTCCTATTCCTGCTCAATTTTCTGGAAGTGCTACTGTACATGTAACCAACTTTATTCTATATTCAACAATCTTTATGTTTATATTTGGACATTTTCTTTTATAATTTTTTATTTTTTGAATAAAGGGGGGAGGTATCATTTCCATCTGGTATATATGAGTTCTTTTCATAAGTTACTAAGTAGAACCCTTTGCAAGTTGTTCGTGTCGTATAATGGATAGAGCGCTTGGTCGAAGCCATACCCTTCGATGGTTCAAATCCCACTGGGGTCAAAATGTATGGCTTCGACCAAGCGCTCTATCCATTATACTACACGGACAACTTGCAAAGGGTTCTAATTAGTGGCTTATGAAAAGAACTCATATATTTTTCAGACTTTTTGAGGCTGTTTGACCCACTAGGAGTACTCAATATCAGAAAATTCCATCATTTCAGAAATAAAGTCGACCTTGACAAATCTTTTGAGTTAAGTTTCAATATAGATTTCGTACTGACAACTGCAAATGTTCCCTTGCGAGTACAAAAGATCAGCCAATTTGGAGAACTTTTGAAAAATTCAATTTTTTTACCCTTTGATTCCCCAAGCGAAAATTTTTTTTAAATTTCTAAAAAGCGTCGATTCCACCTATTTTCGGCATGGGAAAAATGATGGTGATATTTTAAAATGTTGAAAACGACGTTTTAAACAAATTTTCCTCGCCTGATGGAAATGATACCCCCTCCCGTTTAAGAAAATTTTAATATTTTATAATTTTTTGTCTTGTGTTAATATTTTCTAGCCTCAAAATTCATAATAAAAAAAGTCATCCTAACAATAAACTAAAAAATCATCAAATACCATGGCGACTAGCTCAAAAACTCCATTTCCCTGGCCCGCCTAGAATCGCAAATACGAGCTTGCGCATAAAAGCATAAAGCCCGGGCCAAACAACACGTTTAGTATTGTTGTCACGTCGAGACTCTCGAATTGAGCTCTTAAAATGTCCCTCTGTTGACTTCCGATCAACTTATGTACTTGAACCATGTCAGACAGGTCTGGTTGGCGGGGTTTCAACTCGTTCGAGGGATTACCTCATAAGACCACTAGTGCTTTATTTTTACTTATTGAGAGATTGCTCTTGATTCTTCGAATTGTGTACTATACTTTAATTGTTGTCGGTTATGAAATTTTGCTAGCCTGATTTAGAACTTTTTTGTTGAAGAAAAATGATTTTGCCTGAATATAACCTTAGCGATCCGTTTATTTATAGAGTGCCTACAACAGACTATATAACATTAGTAAGTTGTTATTTCCAAAATTCTCAATTTTTGGTGCTAGGGTGGAAAATAGTGGCCAAAAGGCGATCCGGGACGCCCGAACCACGTCATACATATCCAGTAGGGGGAGNTTGAAGAAAAATGATTTTGCCTGAATATAACCTTAGCGATCCGTTTATTTATAGAGTGCCTACAACAGACTATATAACATTAGTAAGTTGTTATTTCCAAAATTCTCAATTTTTGGTGCTAGGGTGGAAAATAGTGGCCAAAAGGCGATCCGGGACGCCCGAACCACGTCATACATATCCAGTAGGGGGAGGACATTTGCATGGAGAGAAGGTGAGTGGATGACCAATTAGGGGGGGGGATAAGGGGGGAACGTAATTTTTTTTAACGATTTTTTCAAAAATTGATTTTTTTATTTGAAAATTTTTGAAAAATGTTAAAAATTGAGCCAAAAGTCGATTTTGAGCTCAAAATAGGGTAAAAACTGATTTTTTTAAAGTAAAAAATTGGCTCAAAAATTATATAATTTTTACAAATTTTAGCCTAAAATTGGGGGGGGGACACATCAAAAATTGTCTGGTGGGTGCCAAATTTCTCTTGGTGGGTGGGTGATGGGGGGGGGGGGGGACCGCCCCCCCCCCCCCCCCCCCCACTGGATATGTATGAACCACGTATGGCAAGGCCGGCCCTGAATTTTGCCATCCTTTTAGGACAGCCCAGTTTTTTAAGTCTGGTCCTTTTTAGGGCAAAACTCGACTGGCACTCGGTCTTTGCACTCCTAGCCGGCCAAGGTACAGCCCGGGACGCAGATTGGTCCGTACTCCGTTCCGTGCCAGGACTAAAACGTTGAAAAATTCGACAGGCACGTTTCCAGGGCCTTCTCCGGCAGCCTTCTCCATCCCTAGCCGTCCAAGGGTGAACCCAGGCCGCTCAAACCAAGCAATAGATGAGACCTAGCACTGATTTTTTCCATCCTTTTTAAGCCAGTTTGGACCGGGAAAAGGGCCGAGAGACGGTCTTTTCCCCTTCCAGTTTGCCAAGAGCGGCACGGGCTGCTTTAGTCAGACAAGAGCCAGGCACGGCCTTGATTTTTGCCATATTTTTATGGCAAGCCCTTACAACTTTACTGAACGAAGACCTAAGGACGACCTGCTCCACACCTATCCGGCCAAAGGGCATCATGGAGAGATCGAACAAGGCAAGAGTTGAGGCCCAGCCATGATTTTCACCAACCTTTATAAGCCAGAGTCAAGATCTGGGGACGGCTTTTTCTTCCCTAGTTGGGTGCGAGGGTTATGCTCCAAAGTCTGATGTTGCTTTAATTGCCTAGGCCTGTGTGATTTTGATGGAGAAGTCGTCAAAAACCTATCCTCCAAAGGTAATTGGTCCGGGCCCCAAAATCACCTGCTTATGGACACCCCTCGTGAATTCGGAACCTAACCATCCAAGAATACCCCAATTATGTTAATGATTAACATAAANCAAAATCACCTGCTTATGGACACCCCTCGTGAATTCGGAACCTAACCATCCAAGAATACCCCAATTATGTTAATGATTAACATAAATTCTTTAGTTCAATTTTTAGACAAAATTATGTTGGAAATCAATTGGACACTTTTTGGAACGTTTTCATAGTGTTTATCCAGATTATAAATTTCCAGGAACTTTTTGGACAGATATAAAAAATTCTTCATTTATAAGAACTGATTTTATACTGGTTTTACTAACAGCAATTTTTATTACCTTTTTAAGACGTTTTATTGTTACGCGTTATATTGTGGTAAGTTTTAAAAAAATCACAAAAATGGCGGAAGTTATTAGGAAGAGTGTTGATAAGAGAGATATGAGAGGAGTATAAGTAAGGTATGCCGAAACACTTTCTGGGGAAGAGAGAGAGGATGGGGGGGGGGAGGGGTAGAGGTGTGAAACGCAGGAACTCACTCTGGGGGGATAGATGTATAATGAGCCAGAACCCATATTGTGAAGAGAGGATGAAGAGGGAGAGGGTATAGATACGACAAGCCAGAACCCATTCTGGGAAGAGGGTAGCGATGAGATGTGTCAAACACCATCCTCGTTTGGGTCGTTAATTTTTCACTTACATAAAATTGGACCCCCATGTGACGCCATTTTTTGATGAGTCGAGTGCCACTTTCTGAAGAAANCATCCTCGTTTGGGTCGTTAATTTTTCACTTACATAAAATTGGACCCCCATGTGACGCCATTTTTTGATGAGTCGAGTGCCACTTTCTGAAGAAAGTAAATAAACTAGATTCATTTTTAGCCATATACCTCTTATCTCAACATCCCTCTACTTCTCGTACATAAATTCCCAGAAGCTGTTTGGAAAACTCTATTTTATGTTATAACCTGGGGATTTTCTTTCTATGTTCATATTCTCTCCGGAAGATATAACACCTTTTGGGATCCTTTGTCTGTATGGGAAGGTAGGCAATCATGCACATTTTTGAACCGAAATACATATAATGTCTTTTTAGGATGGTCCGAAGGACATCCTCCCATAGTTTATTGGGATATAAAGTTTATATATTTAACACAGGCAGCTTTTTATGTGCATTCCATTTATGCTACGTTATTTATGGATATATGGAGGAAAGATAGTCCGGTTATGTTTACGCATCATTTTATTGCATTAGCTTTGATAGGATTGTCATATGGGTCTAAGTAAGGATTTGAAAAAAAACTAAAATGATCTCCCCCTCCCTTCTCGGCTATGGGCTCTAGGGACTTCCACAACGATTTTCACGGGAAAATCACTCGTTGTGAAAGTTCTGCTTTTTTCGTTGTGGAAGTCCCTAGAGCCCGGCTATGGTACTGTCTATGCTCCTAGCCTCGGATACTGTTGAGCTCGAACCCTCGGACTTAATGCATAGTCTTGAGACCACTTGTCATCATTTAAGCCGGTGACTAAGGATAATGACCAAGAACGATTCCTATGGGACCGTGTTAAAATGGCCTTGGGATCGGGAGAAGAGATTTTTGGCCCAATGAGGCTGAGACCCAATTTGAGCTCTGAAATATGTCCAACATTTGGGCATTGACGTAAATTATTTCCAAATTTAGCCACCTTTTGGAAGGTGCTTTTGTAGTATTCCTTCAAGACAACACCGATATGTTATTAGAACTAACTAAAGTGTTACATTATTCTAAGAAACGAGAAAATGGTGACTACTATATGATTTTGGCCATTTTAAGCAATATTTCTTTTGTAGCATTCGCTGTATTATGGCAAGTTTTAATAGTATCAATATAGCAACAAAAATAATTTAGGGTAATATTCCGACTTTATTATTACCCATTGAAGCTACTTTATATGACTTTATATGGAGGTGTGTATTTAGGGCCTCAAGATTCCCCTTTTTATCTATACTTGGGGGTTATGTTACTCCTTGTTCAAGCTATGAATATTTATTGGTTCAATGTAGGCTTTTGTTTGGTTGTACCCAGGGGGTGCGAAAGTACCCAAGAATGCTTTTAGCACCATTTTTATACCAATTGTGCTAAAAGATCGCGATTTTTTTACTGTTGATAAGTCTCAACCGGCAAAATTGTCCAAGCCTTGCCCGGATAAATTTTTTAGGGCAGTAAAAAATTGCGACCTCTGCCCGGACCATGGCCTGAGCAAAACGGTCCCGTGAATACTCTTTAAACTTTTTAGTTTATCGCCAGAATGGTTGTCAGAGTCATTTTGACAGGAGAAGAACCCGAGGACAACCGAGAATTTGACACAAGTGCTGTGTCTGGGATACCCACAAAGAAGCTCTATGAGTTAGCAAAAGATGGAAAACTGCAACAAAATTATAATGCTTTTAATAAAAAATGTCAATAATTTTTACTTATTCAGTAAAATAAATAAATTTTTGTATTATATACAAAGCTTACAACACATTCGATTTGGATTGATCATTTGGGGGATCATTTTTTGTACTTTCTTGGCAACCGCAATTTTGCTCAGTTTTATGTTGACCTAAAATTTTTACAAACAAATATCAATTTTCTAGCTTGGAAAAAATGGTAGGCAAAAAATTTTATGGGGTCGAATGTACATGATCATATAAAATTTTCTTGAAATTCATACATATAACTCTACGGGATTGAAGATCACTGTCTCAGCGTTGCTTAAAGGACCACTCCACTCGGGAAAAAAGTTGCCATAATTTATATTTATGTACAGAAAATTGATGAAAGTTGGAGCATTTTTTTCAAAAAAAATTGACTAATCGTGTCAATACACAGATTTTTATTGAATCAGGGATTTGGTCACTATGTACATGTTTTCGTTGTAATACACAGATAAAACTTCACACGCAATTATCTCGACAACGAAAGCGATTCAGAACATAAGAAAAAAATGCTTCAAGTTTCATGAATATATCCAAATTATGGCAACTTTTTCCGAATAGAGGGTCCTTTAATATGCAAGATCGGACGGTCGTCCCCTATCCGCTGCGCCTTTACCCCCCCCCCCCCCCCCCCCTCCACTTTTTTAATTTATGGTGTAAAACAGACTATACGAAATTACTTACACTTGCATTCTTCTCCTTCATAACACTTGCAATTGTTTTCCTGATAACATTTGCAATTCTCAGATTTGCATTTACCATCTGAATGAGAAAAAATTGTAGACGAAACTTTTCTAGGGAACCCTTGAGCAACGGCAGAGTAGGGTATGCACAAAAAACCGAAAATTCTTAAGAAAAATGGCATTTTTAGTCAAAATTCGATAGAAAAATGAGGTTTTTGCCTAGTTGCCCCTCCCCCCCCCATCTGCCACCAAAACCAAATCCAAGGGCACCCTACCTTGGTCCTCGATGAGCTTGGAACTAGGCTTTGAAAAAAGCAGATGAACAAGTTATTTGGGCCTACTCTGTATTTGTTGGTTGGGGATGGCGGGGGGGGGGGTGAAATGCCGTACTCAAAAAATTTTAGTTTGAGGGTAATAGGAAATTATTATATTAAATTATGTTACCACAAGTAGCACATTTGCAAACCATTATAGCTCAAGTTAGAATAACAAGAATTTCAAAACAATAAACAACCGACTAATCTCAGTCGCCTATTTGAAACCTTTTATACTCATCAATATGTTTTCTAGTCACACCCATTTTGTTTACAACTAAAAATAGTGTTTACTAAAAACACTGTGATGCAAATATTTCATAAAAATTTTTTGAGTCTATCAAAAAAAATTTCACCCTGGAGAGATCGAACCTGGGTTTTTCAAAATCTGCATTTTAAAGGGGGGTAAACTTTGCTGCAGCACTTTCGAAAAAAATTTTTTTGAATTTTTGCAAAAATGACTTTTTTAGGGGTAATTTTATGCGAGAAATCGATTGCGCGCATTCCCAAAGCGTGAAAATGCTTCCTTGACCCTGATTCAGGGAATGGGAGTGGGTGTATTGAAGCGAAAATCAAACATTTTCGGATTTTTATGAGACAATCGTCGATTCTTAGGTTTTTCTAGGCGGGGAATTGATTGCGCACATTCCCGAACCTTGAAAGCGCTTCCTTGGCCCTGATTCAGGGAAGAAATCGGTGTATTAAAGCGAAAATCCGAAAAAATTTGATTTTCGCTTCAATATACCTACCCCCATTCCCTGAATCAGGGTCAAGGAAGCATTTTCACGCTTCGGGAATGCGCGCAATCGATTTCTCGCATAAAATTA